>CAUYQU010012725.1:0-16202 GCA_963574635.1 Cheracebus regulus | reverse complement strand
ATCAAGCGTAGATTAGATCTTTTCACATAATCCCATATTTCTTGGAGGCTTTGTTCATTTCTTTTCACTCTTTTTTCTCTTGTCTTGCCTTCTCTTTTTATTTCATTGAGTTGATCTTCAATCTCTGATATCCTTTCTTCTGCTTGATCGATTCGGCTATTAAAACTTGTGTTTGCTTCACGTAGTTCTCGTGCTGTGTTTTTCAACTCCATCAAGTCGTTTGTGTTCTTCTCTAAGGTGGTTATTCTAGTTAGCATTTCGTCTAACCTTTTTTCAAGGTTTTTGGTTTCTTTGCATTGAGTTAGAACGTGTTCCTTTAGCTCAGAAAAGTTTGTTATTATCCACCTTCTGAAGCCTGTTTTTGTCAGTTCGTCGCACTCCTCAGTAGAGTTGTGATCTTTGTTGTTGAGGAGTTGTGATCCCTTGAAGGAGAAGAGGTGTTTCGGTCTTTGATGGTTTCATCTTTTTTGTGCTGTTTTTTTCCCATCTTTATGGAATTACCTGGCTGTGATGTCAGGGAGCTGCTTGGTGAGTTTGCTTGTCTGCCTGTGGAGGCACTACTGTGTTTCTAGGTACTCCTTCAGGTTACTAGGGAAGCCTCCTGTGTCTTTTTTGTTTATATGAGAGATTAGGCCTGCCTCTTCCACTGACCTGTAGGCGCTGCTGGGTTGTCAAGAACGCTGTCGCATTGCTACATAGGCTTCTTGTGTTTTTTGCTAAAACATGTATCGCAGTCCCACCCCTCTAGTGGTGGGTTGTGCCCTTCCTCCTCTGGGCTGGATCATTCAGGGTTCATCTCAGACTGTGGCACTGGCTGCGCAACCCACTAGAGTCAGAGCTTCAGCCCTCTGGGGTTTGTTGGGGAGGGTAGGGACCTGCAGGCTCTTATTCAACTCTGTGCTTGTAATTCCCAGTGCTTGACTGGCAAAGATCCCCTGTTCTGTGTATTGCTCAGTTTGGGTCAAGCACTGTATCTGGACCGGTGTGCCAGAGAGGGAGCCTGTGACTAGCTGGTCAGATGCACTTTCTGAGTGAAGCAGCACTCCCCTCTCCCTCGGTCTGCCCTGAGTGGGCTTTGCTCACCTTCAGACCAGACCTGTTGAAATGCACCTGGTACCTCAGTTGGAGCTGGAAGATCTCTGAATTTCTGCGTCTCTCTCACTGGGTGTTGTGCGCTCGAGTTGTGTCTAATCGGCCATCTTGGATCTTCTCAGGTATTTATATTTTCAAATGAAGAAACTCATCTTCATAGTGTGGATACAGGGATAATTTTTTTAAAAATTACTTTTATTATAATTATCTTAATGAATGGTTATACACAAGTATTCTGTTCTCATTTGTTATTCCTTTTTACAAATGGAGCAAGAATGAAATGAAGGAAACTGTATTAATATAGTACTCTCTTCCACCCTTGAATCTCACATCCAGATTCAAATGTTAACATTTTACCACATTTATTCTCTTTCTCCTTTATATATACGTATAAACACACACATTTTCCTCCTGAACTTATACCCAAAATGATTCTATACCCTTAAATATTTCAGTGTTTGTTTCCTGCATAAGTTGGTTTTCATGCAGCTGGCAAAGACATACCCGAGACTGGGAAGAAAAAGAGGTTTCATTGGCCTTACAGTTCCACATGGCAAGGGAGGTCTCAGAATCATGGTGGGAGGCAAAAGGCGGAACTTCTTACATGGTGGCAGCAATAGAAAATGAGAAAGAAGCAGAAGTAGAAACTCCTGATAAATCCATCAGATCTCATGAGACTTATTAACTATAATGAGAATAGCACAGCAAAGACTGGCCCTCGTGATTCAATTACCTTGTCCTAGGTCCCTCTCACAACACTTAGGAATTCTGGCAGATACAGTTCAAGTTGAGATTTGGATTGGGACACAGCCAAACCACATCGTTCTGCCCCTGGCCCCTCCAAATCTTCTGTCCTCACATTTCAAAACCAATCTTGCCTTCCCAACAGTCCCCCAGAGTCTTAACTCATATCAGCATTAACCCAAAAGTCCACAGTCCAAAGTCTCATTTGAGACAAGGCAAGTCCCTTCTGCCTGTGAGCGTGTAAAATAAATTCAAGCTAGTTACTTCCCAGATACAATGAGGGTACAGGTATTGGGTAAATACAGCCATTCCAAATGGAATAAATTGGCCAAAACAAAGGGGTTACAGGGCCCATGCAAGTCCAAAATCCAGTAGGGCAGTCAAATTTTAAGGCTCCAAAATTATCTGCTTGGACTGCAGGTCTTATATCCAGGCCATGCTGATGTAAGAGGTAGTAGGTTCCCATGGTCTTGGGCAGCTCTGCCCCTGTGGTTTTGAAGGATACAGCCTCCCTCGTGGCTGCTTTCACAGGCTGGTGTTTAGCATCTGCAACTTTTCCAGGTGCACTGTGCAAACTGTCAGTGGATCTGCTGTTCTGGGATCTGGAGGATGGTAGCCCTCTCTCACAGCTCCACTAGGTGGTGCCTCAGTAGGGATTCTGTGTAGGGGCTCTGACCCCACATTTCGCTTCCACACTGCCCTAGCAGAGGTTCTCCATGAGGACCCCACCCCTGCAGCAAACTTTTGCCTGGGCATCCAGTCATTTCCATACATCCTCTAACATCTAGGCGAAGGTTCCCAAACCTCAGTTCTTGACATTTGTTCCCCCACAGGCTCAACACCACATGGAAGCTGCCAAGGTTTGGGGCTTCCACCTTCTGACGCCACAGCCTGAGCTATACATTGGCCCCTTCCAGCCATGGCTGGAGCAGAGCGGCTGGGACACAGGGCACCAAGTCCCTAGGCTGCACACAGCATGGGGACTGTGGGCCCGGCCCACACTGAGCCTCTGGGCCTGTGGTGGGAGGGGCTGCCGTGAAGGTCTCTGGCATGGCTGGAGACATTTTCCCCATGGCCTCAGGGATTAATATCTTGATATCTTATGGACTCTTAATGGTAGTAGGTGAAATTAGCAAGAAAAGTGTGAGGTTACAGAGAAAAGGACTTGTTCTATGAAAATGATTTGTAGCTTCTTGATACTTTGGAAATTAGGCTCCTGGCCACTTATGCAAATTTCTGCAGCCAGCTTGAATTTCTCTCCAGAAAATGGGTTTTCTTTTCTATCACACATAGACTGCAAATTTTTTCCAAACTTTTATGCTCTGCTTCCCTTATAAAACTGAGTGCCTTTAATAGAACCCAAGTCATGTCTTGAATGCTTTGCTGCCTAAAAATTTCTTCCACCAGATACCCTCAGTCATCTTTGTCAAGTTCAGAGTTCCACAGACCTACCTCTGGGGCAGGGGCAAAGTGCCACCAGTCTCTTTGCTAAAACATAACAAGAGTCACCTTTACTCCAGTTCCCAACAAGTTCCTCATCTTTATCTGAGACCACCACAGCCTGAACCTTATTGTCTGTATCGCTATCAGCATTTTGGGTAAAGCCATTCAACAAGTCTCTAGGAGGTTCCAAACTTTCCCACATTTCCTGTCTTCTTCTGAGCCTTCCAAATTGTTCCAACCTCTGCCTATTCCCCAGTTCCCAAGTAGCTTCCGTATTTTCAGGTAGCTTTTCAGCAACACCCCACTCTATTGGTACCAATTTACTGTATTAGTCTGGTTTCATTCTGCTGATAAAGACATACACGAGACTAGGAAGAAAAAGGTTTAATTGGACTTACAGTTCCATATGGCTGGGGAGGCCTCAGAATCATGGCGGGGAGGCATAAGGCACTTCTTACATGGTAGCAGCAAAAGAAAAATGAGGAAGAAGCAAAAGTAAAAACCCGTGATAAACCCATCAGATCTTATGAGACTTATTAACTATGACGAAAATAACATGGGAAAGACTGGCCTCCATGATTCAGTTACCTTGCCCTGGGTCCCACCCACAACATGTGGGAATTCTAACAATTCAAGTTGAGATTTGATTGAGGACCCAACCAAACCATATCATCTCCTAATGACAAAGATTTTACATAATCACAGTACATTTGTTGAAATCAGGAAATTATCATTGCTATAATACTGTCATCTATAGAACTTACTCACATTTTATCAATTGTCCCGGTAATACCAGGGACAACAAATTTGTCAAGCTCTACAAGAATTAATGAAGGACAGTGCCACATAAGTAAAGCATACCCTTAGATTGAAATTAGAGCATTTGTGAAGAAGCTGCCGTCTGAGATAATTAATGGCCACGAGCCTCTGTTAATATATTTGCCTTCCTTATATCCTACAATTTGACTATGAATTTTAGGGAGAGTAGGGAGTAATAGAAAGTAAATTATTTTTGTTTTTCCCATTTGACCCTTTCCAGTTCCTGACAGAATAGTAGTGCATACCCAGAACATCCTTTGGGAAGAATCCTAGCATTGTTTTCCTCACTTCGCTGTAACCCTTTCTTTCTTATCTTTCTTTCATACTTACTAAGCATGTGCTGAGCACTGAATTAAAATGATAGAACCATATGTATGTACTGATCGTGCTATTTTAGTCTTAGGGAATAGGTTGTTTGGGCAGAAACCACTTAAAAACATTTCTGAGTCAACTTTTATTATATCTTATGGGAATATAAAAGTGGCCCATTATAGACTCTTTTGCTTGTTTGTTTGGACCCTCCTTGGTATTTCTTTTTATTTCTTAGAGATTGGATCTTGTTATGTTGCCCAGGCTGGAGTGCAGTGGCTGCAGCACTGCAGCCTTGATTTCCTGCACTCAAGCATCCCTTCTCCATCAGCCTCCCAGGTAGCTGGGACTATAGGCTCATGCCATCACACTGGGCTTTCCTTGGTATTTCTTAAACATGCATTTAGCATTTCTTAAGGAAGCCTCGATGTACACCTTAAACGTGAGGAAGCCATATCATTCCTCAAGGCCTTTGTGCCTATTGTTCCGTTTACCTTAATTACTCTTTCCCTGGATAGCTGCATGGTCTATTCCCCTAACTCCTTCATATCACTGGTCAAATAGAATTTTCCTTGACCAAATAATAACTACCTTTCCCTCCCACTTCCTGACCTGTACTCCCTATCCATTTTCTGCATAAAATTCACCATATTGATACATTATTACTTTCAAAGGTTCGCTTGTATACTGTGTTCCATAGGAGTGTAAGTTCCACGATGCCTGGAGTTTATCTGTTTAGTTTGCTATATCCCCAGAGCCTTTAATACTGTGTCGACCTAGTAGACTTTCAGTAAATCTTTGTGAAGTGATGCATGTGCTGCTGTTCTGAGTCTGATTGTGACAGTTTTTTTTTTTAACTAAAAAAATAGCAATTCTGAGGGAATTATTTAAATACTACAACTTAAGTGCTGTCTTTCTGAGTAGGGAAGCGTTAAAATAATTTGTTGTAGAACTTTTCTTACAAAGGTTTTATTTTCTATTATGTTACTGATTTGGTTCTACACAATTTTCTTACCAAATATATTCAAAAAAGATGATTGCAATGAGTTAAATATCAATTCTTTCATTTTTTAATAAAATGAAAATGTTTTCTTATTTAATGTCAGTCTTGTTTCAGACAAATTTTAGAAGAAATTAATCACATCCATTTTTATGGGTGATGTTTGTACTTGCTGGGCTATTTGAGTTTTTCTTTTTTAAGATAGGAATTATTTATTTATTTATTTATTTATTTATTTCGTGACAGAATTTTACTCCTGTCGCCCAGGCTGGAGTGCAATGGTGAGATCTAGGCTCACTGAAAATTTTGCCTCCTGGGTTCAGGCAGTTTTCTCGCCTCAGCCTCCCGAGTAGCTGGGACTACAGGTGCCCACCACCACGTCCAGCTAATTTTTGTAATTTTAGTAGAGACGGGGTTTCACCATGCTGGCCAGGCTGGTCTCGAACTCCTGACCTCAGGTGATCTGCCTGCCTTGGGCTTCCGAACTGCTGGAATTACAGGCCCAAGCTACCACGCCCTGCCAAGATAGGAAATGTTCTGTGAACTTATTTTTGAGTGATCACAATCACTTGCCTTCTGTTAATGCTTCCTATTAGTAAATGCTTGATTAAATAGTATGTGGAAACTTTCTTCTGATCAGCAATGTAGTAACTCTTTTGAAGTTTATAAAGGTTGGGCAGGAACTCTAGTTGTAAAATGTTATCCTTACATGTCATCTTTTAGCATTGCTGATGCTTCTTTACAGGAAAACGTGAATGTGACATAGGTAACCACTGGTGACTAGGTCATAGCAAAATATGTTAGTAGCTTTAAGAGTACTTAAAAAGGAATATTTTAAAGAACAATTTGTTTCCTTAATAAAATATTACATAATGAAATATATTTAATATTTAAAAACTCCTAAACATTCTATTGAGTATATTTGCTAGGAGAAACCTTTTGGAAATTTAAAATAACTTTTGTCCAAAAACTATTTATGAAACTTCTATTTAAACTTTTTGGTTGAAATGTGAACTCTTTTAAATATGATAGCATCCGAGTCAAGCGGCTTCTTAGCTGGCATTTCTGTGTATTTGCTCAGACTCCATATCCTAAATTATTCAACCTGCTAGTTATAGTACTGGCTGCCATTTTTTCTTTTTTGGTAAAATAAGGAAAAAGCAATAAAAGGAAGAAATGTATGATATTTCTATGTTTAAATAAATGCATACAGCTTTTTAAAAACACCTTTATCAATATGTAATTTATATACTGTAAAATTCTTTTAAGTGTATATAATTCAGTAATTTTTAGTATATTAACAGAGTTTCACAACTCTCACCACTGTAGAATTTTAGAATGCTGCCATCACTTGAAAAAGATCCCTCCTGCCTATTTGCAGTTATTCCCAAGCTTCTCCATCCCCTGTTCCAGGTTCTTTTGCAGGTTTGTAGTTCAGTTGTTTATAAGTGGGAAACATTCTTTTTTACGGTTTCCTGGTTTTCCTGGTAGCCCACAAACATACCCAACCCATAATATGGCTGACCATAGGCAGTGAAGGTCTAGTCAGTACTCTAGGGTAAAGAACAAAGGGACTTGTGCTATGGAAAGAGAAGGTGTTTGTTCTTTGTTTCCTGCTTGACCCTGGACGATATTTTGACATACCTAGTTTCTCTTTGAGATCCTTTTACTACTTTGGTGTGTGTCTCTTTCCTTGGGCATCCGCTACTATGATGCTGCCTTAAGGATTAATCTTTACATCTCAGTTGATTTTGCCCCTCTCTTCCGTTCCTCCTTGGGCAAAATTCTCTATCCTTTGCAGTTTCTCTCTCCAGCAAATCAAACCAAACCAAATCCAATTCTTACTGCTTTTAATCTTGGGTATTATGAGGAAAGAAATAAAGCAAAATTATAAAAATTTGAGGAGGATAGATACTTCTGGAGAGATGAAGAAATTGCATCTTTAAATCTGTATCATTAGCCTCAACAGTAAGTGACTTGGCATTTTGAAAAGCTGACAAAGTAGAGTAAAATTAGTCAGGCAATATAAGGGAATTTCGTTTGGAATGATGGAATTACCATAGTAGGAGACACAGTATTCACAGTTGCATTTAGAGATATGCCTCTGTCATGGTCTCAGCTGGCTGTCTCCATTTTTTATATTTTGAGCCTAAGTTTCTCAATCTTTAAAATGCAGTGGCAATATTACCTTCCTCGCATATTTGTTAGGATTAGACAGTGTATTTGGAAATATGATGAATAGTGTCTTACATATTCAGTAAGATGGCAGCTTCCTCTAAAAATACTCCCTTAGCAGTTTTGGCAGCAGTAACCCAGATGGCTCAAGGTCTTAGCTATCCTTTGTAAGCTAGAGACTGCTTAAATTTTTATACCAGACATTGTGCTGGGTACAGAACATACAGAGATCAATAACATGAAGTCCCTATTCTCAAAGAGATCACTCTTTCTGAGAGGACAGATAAAACAATTAACTGTAAATCATTGTGATAAATGTTATTTTTAAAGTGCTGTTGGGGCATTGGAAAAGGCTTTATAGAATAAGTCCTCAAAGGAAATTACTGTTAGCATTAAATTCTTTGTTCCTCGTTGTATTTTCTTTATAAAAAATATGTAAGAAAGCTTTTCTGTTTGCTAATTCATCATGATAATCAGAAATGGAAGAGAAATTTCTTCTCAGAAGAACATGTGGTTTCATCTTATTTCTCAAATCATGTGAAAACTACAAGGCAAGTGTATTGAGATCTCAAAAAAATTTCTGTTCATTTTTAAGACATGTAATGTCTTTTACATTATTTATACTTAATAATGATTTATCATTCAGTCAACCTCATTTATCCACTTTCTGCAGGGTTTCCATACCTTAAAACTGTCATTTTTATCTGAAAGTTAGTAGTCATGTAGCACTATACAAATTTTAGGGGTGTGTGTGTATGTATGCGTATGTGTGTGTGTGTGTGTGTGTGTGTGTGTATATATATATACATATTTATGTCAAAAATTAAATTAGCATTTAAATAAAAAACTTAGCAGTTGTCAGGTACTACAATGTTATATTTTTTGGCTATGTATTACAGTATAGCTGAAACTCTTCAACATGGGAATGGGAGGGCACTGTTCATTTTACCAATAATGTATCTTGTTCTTATACCCTGTCCAGACTTTACCTGCTGTAACTTGAGGAGGTGTTTTTTTTTTTTTTTTTTAAAAGACAGGGTCTCTCTCTGTTGTCCAGGCTGGAGCGCACTGGCAGGATCTCAGCTCACTGCAACCTCCGCCTTCCAGGGTTCAAGCAGTTCTTGCGCCCTAACCTTCTGAGTAGCTGGGACTGCAGGCATGTACCACCACGCCCAGCTAATTTTTGTACTTTTAGTAGAGACGGGGTTTTGCCATGTTGGCTGGTCTGGTCTTGAATTCCTTGCCTCAAGTGATCTGCCTACCTCAGCCTTCCAAAGTGCTGAGATTACAGGCGTGAGCCACTGCACTCAACCCACATAATACATCAAATGCCACTGTCTCTACAAAGTCTGCTTTGATATCATTGGCCAACATTTGTTTTTACCTATTCTATGTTCCTCTGTCATTTGTACTTAATACTGTAACCATTATCTGATTATTAGAGTTCAAGTTCCTTGAAGGCAGCATTTATGTTTTGTCATCTTTGTTTAATACCTTGGTCAAAATAGACACATAATGCATTACTGGTGATTTAAATTGGATCTGGGAAACTCAGGTTTGATGAAAAAGTCTTATTATTCTTTAACCCCACTTAGAATTTTGACTCTAAAATCAGGGATTGTGAAATCTCCTGTGTGTTCTGTTTGCTGCTACCAACATGCAAATGTAATTCACACTGATTGTGTGCAGTAGCTTATACCTGCAACCCCAGCAGTTTGAGAGGCTGACGCAGGTGGATTGCTTGAGCCCAGAAGTTTGAGACCAGCCTGAATACCATGGTGAAACCCTATCTTTACAAAAAACACAAAAATTAGCTGGGCATGGTAGTATGTGCCTGTAGTCCCAGCTACTTGGGAGGCTGAGGTAGGAGGATAACTTGAGCCAAGGAGGAAAGATATTTCAGTGAGCCAAGATCTTCCCCACTGCACTCCAGCCTGGGTGATTCAGTGAGACTGTCTCAAAAAAAATAAAAGTGGTTTAAACAGGATGGAAGTTTATTTCTTCTTCACATGGGTCTGGACATGAACTGTCCAGTATGGGTAGAGTAGTTCTGTCATCTTCACCATGGGGCTTTTTGTAATGGATCCAAAGTAGCAGGTTCATTCCTTATTGTCTCCCAGCAAATGGAAAAGAGGCCAGGGAAACAAAGGCCCATTGTGGTAATGGCAAAATAAATCGTTTCTGTTTACATTCTACAGGAGAGGCTGAGAAATGTAGTCTTTCTATCAGGACAGCCAACGTTTCTAGCTAAAATTCAGAAGCCTTTACTACTTAAAGAAAGAATGGAAAAACTGATATTAAATATAGTAATTTTTGCTATAGTTTTTAGCTTTATTTCCATTTTTAAGAATAGTAGGTCAGTTGTTCCAGGAATCAAAGAATTTGAGTATTTGACTGAGTCATCAGACCTAGCAGATTTTTAAATTATACAGCCCATTCCCTTACTGTAGGTGACACAGAAGGTCACATAAGAGGCTTCCCAGTGAGAAATTTACCATCTACTTTAGGAGACAGCACTAAATGCAAATGAAAAAAGAGCACATACCTACTGTGGCACATTTTATGTGATATACTGTCATGAGTATAGACATTTATAGGAGATAAATATTTCCTATAATCTAAAATAGAGGAAAATAGGAAACTGTTAAAGGTTTGGAGTTGGAAACTGAAATGGTGCAAGAGTGTAAACTGGTAATGGAGTTCAGAGTGGGTGAATTATCTTTCTCCCTCTTAATCTGATTATGGAATCCAGAGTGAATGAGCTCCCTCCCTTTTGCTCTGCCTAATCTCTGAGATTACCTATGACTTTCAGCCTCAGTTACCAAATCCAGGTATTCTTTCTTAGCCCCATTACTCTTGACTTCTTTGGAACATTTGATACTATTGAACATCTTTTTAAAAATTATTCTTATTTTACTTTTAAATTCTGGGGTACATGTGCAGATCTTGCAGGATTGTTACATAGGTATACATATGCCATGGTGGTTTGCTGCCTTCATCTTCCCATCACCTACATTAGTTATTTCTCCTAATGTTATCCCTCCCCAATCTCCCCACCCCCTGCTATCCCTCTCCTCACCCCTACCCCCACAACAGACCGAAGTGTGTGATGTGATTTTTTTTTCCTGTTTTTGAAAACAGCTTTTCTTTGAAATGACCTCATTCTCAAATTTTGTATTGCCTTTCATTTTCTCCCTAAGATTTAGTACTCTGCTTTTTTTTAAGCTCTTTTTGTTCTTGGTACTGCAGCTATCATCGTAAAAAAAGGTGCAGGTGCACGTGTGTGTGCGCGTGGATGTGTGTGTATGTATCCAGTTTGAACTTTAATCCTATATTCTAAATTGCCTACTGGACATTTTCATCTTGATGTATCACTGTCCTTTAAAGCATTCAATGGCTCTCCTGCAAAATTTCTGACTCTACAAGTACCCTTATGCTTTATACCCCAGGTGCAAAACTTGCATTTTGTTCTCTACCTTCTCCTTTGCCACTATATGTTTTATGAATAAACCCTGTCAGTTCTTTCTGGTGATTTCATACTTGTTTGTTTCCATTCTTACTGCTGCCACATCTATCAGTTCCTTAATTACATTAGGTATATGAAGGCAGATCACGAAGTGTGCTGAATGCTTGAGTTAAAGACTGTGGAGAATGCTCTAGAACCTTGCTATTCAAAATGTCATCTGTAGATGGCAGCATGGGCATCACTGGGAACTTGTTAGGATGCAGGATCTTAGAAGCTACTCTGAGGGCTACAGAATTAGAATATTCATTAGAATATTCATTTTCATGATATTTCCAGTTGATGTGCATGCACGTTAGGGTTTGAGAGACACTAATTTAGAGTTCACTGTGCATTTCTCCTTTCTTCCTCTCTCTCTTGTCCCCCTCACCTTCCTTTTTTCGGACTAGAGTACAGTGGTACCATCATAGCTCAAAGGGACTTCAAAATTCTAGGCTCAAGTGATCATTCTGCCTCAGCCTCCCAAGTAGCTAGACCTGCAGGCACACGCCACTGCGTGCAGTGTGTAGTTTTTAATTTTAGTAGAGACCACTGTGCTCTCACTATGTTACCCAGGCTGTTCTCAAACTCTTGGCCTCAAGTGATCTTCCCACCTTGGCTTTCCAAAGTGCAGGGATTACAGGTGAGAGACACTATTTCTGGCCCACTGTGTATCTCTTTAACCTTTCTTTCTTTGAGACTTAATTGCTAAAAATAATTAAACCCCCCAGCTATTACTCTAACCATTTACCTTAATATGTAAGCTTCAAAACAGAGTGTTCTGTTGTCAATTGTTGTGTTAGAAGTGATGAGAGACAGAGTGGAAAGTAACTGGGGGAGGCAACTCTATTTAGAGTAGTCATAGATGACCCAGAAGAATGTTTACCAGTTTATAGATGTCATTTCTCAAATTTAAAAGCAGAATATTTGGGGATAAGTTGCATGCACATAATCTTCTTCCTGTGTAATTAAGGAATTTGAGGGGGGCATTATTGTTAGTTTTACTATATTGTAATTACTGGCTTTAATGTTGTTTTGTAGAGCAATGTCACCTTTAGATAAACAGCATATGCTTAAGACAGAAGGCTACATTTTAAAAAAGCTTTATTTATTTTTTATTTTTATTTTTTTGATAGGGAGTCTCGCTCTGTCACCCAGGCTGGAGTGCAGTGGTAGGATGGATCTCTGCTCACTGCAACCTCTGCCTCCCGGGTTCAAACGGTTTTCCTGCCTCAGCCTCCCGAGTAACTGGGAGTACAGGCATCCACCACCATGTCTGGCTAATTGTTGTACTTTTAGTGGAGATGGGGTTTCACCATGTTGGCCAGGCTGGTCTCGAACTCCTGACCTCAAGTGATCTGCCCACCTTGGCCTCCCTAAGTGCTGGTATTACAGGCCTGAGCCACTGTGTTCAACTGCTTGATTTTTACTGATATCTCTTACTACATACATACATTTTTCATAGTCAGATAATTTATAGAAATCTGTTAGGAATACAGTTCTGAATATTTGGCATATTTTCCAGCTATTTTATTTTTTCATTTTACTTTATTAATTTTATAATATGATTTTCAATATGTGAAAATCATAAGAAATTTTTAAGTTATTGTGAAAGAATATATTCAAAGGTATGAAGAATTGTACAGCTAAGGCTTGTATTCTTTTATTCGTATGTGAGTTTTTTTAGAACTTTTTGACCATGAACTGAAGAACTAACATTTTGTAGCACATCTCAGTTCATATATGCATATTATGTTACTGAAACAAAAGTTTATATTCTTGCCATACAGCTTAAGAATTCAGTCTTACCATTGCTCTCCAAGCCCACAGTAAACTTTTCCCTGATCACATACTCTTTGCTCACCACCAGTTGCCTGCCTCAGTTGCATGACATTTGTAGACACCTTTAATTAATATGCAATATGCTATTATTTTACATATTTTTCAGCTTATGTAAATGGTTTCACACTGTATATATCTATCTGTAACCTTTCTTAATATCAGTGTTATATTTGAGATTTAGCCATGTTGATCCAAGGCTGTTTGTTTTTGTTTTGTTTCTTTTTTAAAACTATACTTTAAGTTCTGGGGTACATGTGCAGCTTGTGCAGGATTGTTACATAGGTATACACACGTCATGGTGGTTTGCTGCATCCATCCCCCCGTTATCTACATTAGGTATTTCTCCTAATGTTATCCCTCCCCAATTCCTCCACCCCCTGCTATCCCTTCTCCTCACCTAGCCCCCCCGCTCCCCAACTGGCCCTGGTGTATGATGTTCCCCTCCATGTGTCCATGTGTTCTCATTGTTCAGCACCCACTTATGAGTGAGAACTTTCGGTGTTTGGTTTTCTATTCTTGTGTCAGTTTGCTGAGAATGATTGTTTCCAGCGTCATCCATGTCCCTACAAAGGACGTGAACTTACCCATTTTTATGGCTGCATAGTATTCCATGGTATATATGTGCCACGTTTTCTTTATCCAGTCTATCATACGTGGGCTTTTGGGTTGGTTCCAAGTCTTTGCTATTGTAAACAGTGCTACACTGAACATTCGTGTGCATGTATCTTTATAATAGAACAATTTATAATCCTTTGGATATATACCCAGTAATGGGAGTGCTGGATTAAATGGTATTTCTAGTTCTAGATCTTTGTGGAATTGCCACACTGTCTTCTACAATGGTTGAACTAATTTACACTCCCACCAGTAGTGTAAAAGTGTTCCAGTTTTTTCACATCCTCTCCAGCATCTGTTGTCTCCTGATTTTTTAATGATCACCATTCTAACTGGTGTGAAGTGGTATGTCATTGTGGTTTTGATTTGCATTTCTCTAATGACCAGTGATGTTGAGCTTTTTTTCATATGTTTGTTGGCTGCATAAATGTCTCCTTTTGAGAAGTGTCTGTTCATATCCTTTGCCCATTTTTTGATGGGGTTGTTTTTTTCTTGTAAATTTGTTTAAGTTCTTTGTAGATTGTAGATATTAGCCCTTTGTCAGATGGGTAGCTTGCAGAAATTTTTTCCCATTCTCTTGATTGCCAGTTCACTCTAATGACAGTTTCTTTTGCTGTGCAGAAGGTCTGGAGTTTAATTAGATCCCATTTGTCTATATTGGCTTTTGTTGCCATTGCTTTTGGTGTTTTAGTCATGAAGTCCTTGCCTGTGCCTATGTCCTGAATGGTAGTGCTGAGGTTTTCTTCTAGGGTTTTTAATGGTGTTAGGTCTATGTTTAAATTTTTAATCCATCTGGAGTTAATTTTATATAAAGTGTAGGGAAGGGGTCCAGTTTCAGCAGTCTGCATATGGCTAGCCAGTTTTCCCAATACCATTTATTAAATAGGGAGTCCTTTTCCCATTGCTTGTTTTTGTCACGTTTGTCAAAGATCAGATGGTTGTAGGTGTGTGGTATTATTTCTGAGGACTCTGTTTTGTTCCATTGGTCTGTATCTCTGTTTTGGTACCAGTACCCTGCTGTTTTGATTACTGTAGCCTTGTAGTATAGTTTGAAGTCAGGTAGCATGGTGCCTCCAGCTTTTTTTTTTTTTTCCCTTAAGATTGTCTTGGCTGTGCAGGGTCTTTTTTGGTTCCATATGAGGTTGAAGGTGTTTTTTTCCCAGTTCTGTGAGGGTTAATGGTAGCTTGATGGGGATAGCATTGAATCTATAAGTTACTTTGGGCAGTATGGCCATTTTCATGATACTGATTCTTCCTAACCATGAGCATGGAATGTTTTTCCATCTGTTCGTGCCCTCTCTTATTGTCTTGAGCAGTGGTTTGTAGTTCTCCTTGAAGAGGTCCTTCACGTCCCTTGTAAGTTGTATTCCAAGGTGTTTTATTCTCTTTGTAGCAATTGTGAATGGGAGTTCACTCATGGTTTTGGCTCTCTGTTTGTCTGTTATTGGTGTATAGGAATGCTTGTGATTTTTCCACGTTGATTTTGTATCCTGAAACTTTGCTGAAGTTACTTATCAGCTTAAGGAGATTTTGGGCTGAGATGATGGAGTCTTCTAGATATACAATCATGTCATCTGTAAATAGAGACAATTTGACTTCCTCTTTTTCTAATTGAATACCCTTTATTTCTTTTTCTTGCCTGATTGCTCTGGCCAGAACTTCCAATACAATGTTGAACAGGAGTGGTGGAGATGACACCCTTGTCTTGTGCCAGTTTTCAAAGGGAACGGTTCTAATTTTTGCCCATTCAGTATGATATTGGCTGTGGGTTTGTCATAAATAGCTTTTGTTATTTTGAGATATGTTCCATTGATACCTAGTTTATTGAGAGTTTTTAGCATAAATGGCTGTTGAATTTTGTTGAAGGCCTTCTCTGCATCTACTGAGATAATCATGTGATTTTTGTCTTTGATTCTGTTTATGTGACGGATTACATTGATAGATTTTTGTATGTTAAACCCACCTTGCATCCCAGAAATGAAGCCGACTTGATCATGAGGGATAAGCTTTTTGATGTGCTATTGCATTTGGTTTGCCAGTATTTTATTAAGATTTTCACATCAATTGTCATCATGGATATTGGCCTGAAATTTTCTTTTTTTATTTGTGTCTCTACCAGGTTTGGTGTCAGGATGATGTTGGTCTCATAAAATGAGTTAGGGAGTATTCCCTCTTTTTGTATTGTTTGGAAGAGTTTCAGAAGGAATGATACCAGCTCCTCTTTGTACCTGCGGTAGAGTTCAGCTGTGAACCTATCTGGTCCTGGACTTTTTTTGGTTGGTAGGCTATTTATTAATCATTGCCTCAACTTTAGACCTTGTTATTGGTCTTTTCAGAGATTCAACTTCTTGGTTTAGTTTTGAGTGGTGTAAGTGACCAGGAATTTACCCATTTTTCTTCTGGATTTACTGGTTTATGTGCATAGAGGTGTTTGTAGTAATCTCTGATGGTAGTTTGTATTTCTGTGGAATTGGTGGTGATATCCCCTTTATTTATTTATTTATTTATTTATTTTAAAGAATGAAAGAAAGGAAGAGATTTTAGAAAAAGAGAAAAGGAGAAAGAAAGAAACAGCAAAAGAAAGAAAAAATGAAAGAGAAAGAAAGAGGAAGAGATTTTAGAAAAAGAGAAAAGGAGAAAGAAAGAAACTGCAAAAGAAAG
>CAUYQU010012722.1:0-123710 GCA_963574635.1 Cheracebus regulus | reverse complement strand
GTTTGTCGTAAATAGCTTTTATTATTTTGAGATATGTTCCATCAATACCTAGTTTATTGAAGGTTTTTAGCATAAAGGGCTGTTGAATTTTGTCAAAGGCCTTCTCTGCATCTATTGAGATAATCATGTAGTTTTTGTCCTTGGTTCTGTTTATGTGGTGAATTACGTTTATACACTTGTGTATGTTGAACCAGCCTTGCATCCCTGGGATGAAGCCTACTTGATCATTATGGGTAAGCTTTTTGATGTGCTTTTGCAGTTGGTTTGCCAGTATTTTATTGAATATTTTTGCATATATGTTCATCATGGAAATTGGCCTGAAGTTTTCTTTTCTTCTTGAGTCTCTGCCAGGATTTGGTATCAGGATGATGTTGGTCTCATAAAATGATTTGGGAAGGATTCCCTCTTTTTGGATTGTTTGGAATAGTTTCAGAAGGAATGGTACCAGCTCCTCTTTGTATGTTTGGTAGAATTCGGCTGTGAACCCGTCTGGACCTGGGCTTTTTTTGGTTAGTAGGCTATTGATTGTTGCCTCTACTTTAGCCCTTGTTATTGGTCTATTCAGGGTTTCAACTTCCTCCTGGTTTAGTCTTGGTAGAGTACAAATATGTAGGAATTTATCCATTTCTTCCTGGTTTACTGGTGTATATGAGTAAGAGCTGTTTGTAGTAATCTCTGATGATAGTTTGTATTTCTTTGGGATCAGTGGTGGTATCCCCTTTATTGTTTTTTATTGCATGTTTGATTTTTTTCCCTTTTCTTTTTTATTAATCTGGCTGGCAATCTGTCTATTTTATTGATCTTTTCAAAAAAACAGCTCCTGGATTTATTGATTTTTTTGAAGGGTTTTTTGTGTCTCTATCTCCTTGAGTTTGGCTCTGATCTTAGTTATTTCTTGTCTTCTGCTAGGTTTTGAGCTTTTTTTTTTTTTATCTTGCTCCTCTACCTCTTCCAATTTTGATGATAGGGTGTCCGTTTTGATCTTTATTCTTTTCTCTGGTGGGCATTTATTGCTATATATTTTCCTCTAGACACTGCTTTAAAGGTGTCCCAGAGGTTCTGGTAAGTTGTGTCTTCATTCTGATTGGTTTTGAAGAACATCTTTATTTGTGCCTTCATTTCATTGTTTATCCAGTCGACACTCAGAAGCAAGTTGTTCAGTTTCCAAGTGGTTGTGTGGGTTTGAGTGTGTTTCTTGATCCTGAGTTCTAGTCTGATTGCGCTGTGGTCTGATAGACTGTTTGTTATGATTTCTGTTCTTTTGCATTTGCTGAGGAGTGATTTGCTTCCAATGATGTGGTCAATTTTAGAGTAAGTTCAATGTGGTGCTGAGAAAAATGTATATTCTGTGGATTTGGGTTGGAGCGTTCTGTATATGTCTATTAGGTCTGCTTGGTCTAGCTCTGCATTCAAATCCTGGATATCCTTGTTAATTTTCTGTCTCATTGATCTGTCTAATATTGACAGTGGAGTGTTGATGTCTCCCACTATTATTGTGTGGGAATCTAAATCTCGTTTTAGGTCATTAAGAACTTGCTTTATGTATCTGGGTGCTCCTGTGTTGGGGATGTATATATTTAGGATAGTTAACTCTTCCTGTTGGATTGATCCTTTTACCATTATGTAGTGTCCGTCTTTGTCTCTTTTGATCTTTGTTGGTTTGAAGTCCATTGTATCAGAGACTAGGATTGCAACCCCTGCTTTTTTTTGTTCTCCATTTGCTTGGTAAATCTTCTTCCATCCCTTTATTTTGAATCTATGTGTGTCTTTGTATGTGAAATGGGTTTCCTGAATACAGCCCACCGATGAGTTCTGACTTTTTGTCCAGTTTGCCAGTCTGTGTCTTTTGATTGGGGTGTTTAGGCCATTTACATTCAATGTTAATATTGTTATGTGTGAATTTGATCCTGCCATTTTGTTACTGGCTAGTTTTCTTTCCCATTAGTTGATTCATTTTCTTCATTGCATTTTTGGTCTTTGCCAACTGGTTTGCTTTTGCAGTGTCTGGTACTTGTTCCTTTCCGTGCTTAGTGTTTCTTTCAGGAGCTCTTGTAGGGCAGGTCTGGTGGTGACAAAATCTCCCAATAATTGCTTGTCCATAAAGGATTTTATTTCTCCTTCACTTACGATGCTTAGTTTGGCTGGATATGAGATTCTGGTTTGAAAGTTCTTTTCTTTAAGGATGTTGAATATTGCCCCCCCCCACCCACTCTCTTCTGGCTTGTAGGGTTTCTGCCGAGAGATCTGCTGTGAGTCTGATTGGCTTCCCTTTGTGAGTGACCTCACCTTTCTCTCTGGTTGCCCTTAGTGTTTTTTCCTTCATTTGAATCCTGGTGAATCTGACAATTATGTGCCTTGGGGTTGCTCTTCTTGAGGAGTATTTTTGTAGAGTTCTCAGTATTTCTTGAATTTGAAATTTGGACTGCCTTGCTAGGCCTGGGAAGTTCTACTGGATAATGTTCTGGAGCGTGTTTTCCAGCTTGGATTCATTCTCCCCATCATATTTAGGCACACCGATTAAGCATAAATTAGGTCTTTTCCCATAATCCCATATTTCTTGGAGGCTTTGTTCATTTCTTTTCACTCTGTTTTCTCTTGTCTTGCCTTCTCTTTTTATTTCATTGAGTTGATCTTCAATCTCTGATATCCTTTCTTCTGCTTGATCGATTCGGCTATTAAAACTTGTGTTTGCTTCATGTAGTTCTCATGCTATGTTTTTCAACTCCATCAAGTCGTTTATGTTCTTCTCTAAGCTGGTTATTCTAGTTAGCATTTCATCTAACCCTTTTTCAAGGTTTGTGGTTTCTTTGCATTGAATTAGAACGTGTTCCTTTAGCTCTGAAATGTTTTTTATTATCCACCTTCTGAAGCCTGTATCTGTCAATTCGTCGCACTCCTCAGTCAAGTTGTGATCCTGTGTTGTTCAGGAGTTGTGATCCCTTTAAGGAGAAGAGGTGTTCTGGTCTTTGATGGTTTCATCTTTTTTGCACTGTTTTTTTCCCATCTTTGTGGATTTACCTGGCTGTGGTGTCAGGGAGCTGCTTAATGAGGTCGCTTGTCTGCCTGTGGAGGCGCTGCTGGGTTTCTAGGGACTCCTTCAGGTTATTAGGGAAGCTTCCTGTGTCTTTTTTGTTTATACTGGGAGATTAGGCCCGCCTCTTCCACTGACCTGTAGGTGCTGCTGGGTTGTCAGGAAAGCAGTCGCATTGCTACATAGGCTTCCTGTGCTTTTGTTAAAACATGTAGCCTAGAACCACCCCTCTAGTGGTGGGTTGTGCCCTTCCTCCACTGGGCTGGATCATTCAGGGTTCAGCTCAAAGACTGTGGCACTGGCCGCGCAACCCACTAGAGTCAGAGCTTCAGCCCTCTGGGGTTTATGGGGGAGGGTAGGGACCTGCCCAGCTGCACCAGGCCGTCTCCCCTCTTCTTCTCGCTCTCCTGTCATGGGGTAGGGGCCTGCCCAGCTGCTCCCGCTTACAGCTCCCTCCCTCTCTCTGGGCGGAGGGAGGGGGCAATAGCTCAGTCCACAGGCTCATATTCAACTCTGTGCTTTTTAATTCCCAGTGCTTGACTAGCAAAGATCCCGTTCTGTGTATTGCTGAGGCTTTAGGGGAAGCGCTGTATCTGGACGAGAGTGCCAGAGGGGAGCCTCTGACTCATCAGTCAGATGCACTTTCTGGGTGAAGCAGCACCCCTCCCGCCTCAGTCTGCCCTGAGTGGGCTTTGCTCACCATGGGACCAGACCGATTGAAATGCATCTGGTACCTCGGTTGGAGCTAGGAGATCTCTGGATTTCTGCATCTCTCTCGCTGGGTGTTGTGTGCTGGAGTTGTGTCTAATTGGCCATCTTGGATCTCTCTCGTCTCAGGTGCAAACTCTTAAGAAAGAGACGGTGCAGAAAGGAGATGGTGCCCCGCCCACCCTGCCTCCCGCTGCTCCCCCTCCAGCTTCCCCTCCCAGCCACTCAACACCCTGGTCACATGGCCCTGGGGTGACCATGCCTGTGTGCTCAGTCCAGGAGACTCTTCCTCTGGGGATCCATACGCCCCCAAGGAGGGCACTGATGAGAAAAGATGTGAAGACAGTCCATTACTCTGGAAGGTCCAATTCTGGAGGGTAGAAGTCAGTGATCCGGGCGCACTTTCTGGTTGCAGAGGCTGGCTCCTTGCTGAGTCCTCACAAGGTAGAAAGAGCCAGAAGCTTTTTTAAAATTATTTTTTCTTTAATTTTGGCTCTTAATTATTTAAAACTTTATGTGATTCCTAAATCAAAACTATTTTTAAACAGTTATATTCAGAATTGTAATTCCATCCGTATTTCTGCAACCTCATTCCTTCCCTCCCCATATAGGTAAACCTTTTTAAAAACAATTGTTATGGTTTATCCTTCCATAGCACTCAGAGTTGCAGATGGGACATGTGCTGTGGGGTGTAGTATAAGCAAGAGTTTCCCTCTACTAGGGCGATACATCCCCAAGTGCAGGAGCTTCAGCTCACTTAGGTATATTGGGTTATTGTGATGGGGGTGGGGGAAGGTGGGGAGAGAGAGCCTGTTTTAACTGTGTCCTAGGAATGCCAAGACTCCAGGAAGCTGAAAAGAATGGATTTAAAACCAAAACAATGGCCTGGCATGGTGGCTCACGCCTGTAATCCTAGCAGTTTGGAAGGCCAAGGCAGGCAGATCACTTGAGGTCAGGGGTTCAAGACCAGCCTGGCCAACATGGTGAAACCCCAACTCTTTCTACTAAAAATACAAAAATCAGCCAGGCATGGTAGCGCACATCTGTAGTCCCAGCTACTCCAGAGGCTGAGGCAGGAGAATTGCTTGAATCCAGAGGTGGAGTTTGCAGTGAGCCAAGATGGCACCACTGCACTCCAGCCTGGGCAACAAAAACAAAGCAAAACACTGAATCTATAATTATTTTATTTATTTTAATTAATTATTATTTTGATTCCCCTGTCTCAGCCTTCCAAGTAGCTGAGACTACAGGTGTCTGCCACCATGTCTGGCTAATTTTTGTATTTTTAGTAGAGACAGGGTTTCACCATGTTGGCCATGCTGGTCTCAAACTCCTGACCTCAGGTGATCCACCTGCCTTGGCCTCCCAAAGTGCTGGGATTACAGGTTTGAGCCACCACGCCGGCTGACACTGCCCTAACTCTCAAGTTGCATCCTTACTTGGATAGTATGACAGTGTGGGAAGCAGCATGGGACAATGTAAAAAGGAGGCATGCTCTGGCTTCTGCCACTTATTAGCTGTGTCTTTGCACAAGTTTCTTAATCTCTCTGGGCCTCCGTTTTCTTATCTGAAAAATAAGAATGATAGTATTCCCTTCACCAAGGCCAAAGGGAATACTATCAGGCACACTAAATAATGAAACTGAATAAATAATAGCTACTGGGGCCCAGCGCAGTGGCTCACGCCTGTAATCCCAGCACTTCGGGAGTCCGAGGGAGGCAGATCATGAAGTCAAGAGATTGAGACCATCCTGGCTAATGTGGTGAAACCCCGTCTGTACTAAAAATACAAAAATTAGCAGGGTGTGTTGGCAGGTATCCCAGCTACTCAGGAGACTGAAGCAGAAGAATGGCTTGAACCTGGGAGGCAGAGGTTATAGTGAGTCAAGATCACACCACTGCACTCCAGCCGGGTGACAGAGTGAGACTCTGTCTCAAAAAATAATAATAATAATGGAAACTAAAATGATAATAGCTACTGTTATTATTACCTGGTCATTTCCTTGTTGTTTCACAGGAAATTTGCGAGAATCCCCGATTTATCATTGGTGGAGCCAACAGAACTGACATCTGTCAGGGAGATCTAGGTAGGTAGGAAAGTGCCTCAGGTCAGATCCTGCCAGATGATCAAGGGATGATTACAAGGTGTGATCTCTCCTCAGGAGGTAAAGGGACAGTCTATTCTTGCTCCTAGTAACTTTTTGTAAGATTTTTATAACAATTGCTTTATGGTCGTTTATCTACGTGCTGGCGATTGCTTTGTTTCCTCCTACATGCCTCTTTAGCACTCTGCCATGTGGCACGGAGGTATCTGCGTCCTGTGCCTCCTCTCTAGCATCTCAGGGACCTTAAATACCCCACTCAGCATGACAAAAGTCCTGTTTTTCACTGTACCTGTCTTTCTTAGAAGACAGCTCTGTGACTGTGCACCAGGAATGCCCCTTGGGCATGTAGACTCTAGATACACACACAAAAGGCATCGCCAAGGAAAGCACTTGTAACTGGAACCCTTGTTTAAATTGCCCCAGCATAGCTCCATATTAAAGGAGTCTTTCGACAAAGATGGCATCTGCCATGTGGATGAGCACCCAATTTTCTCTTTGATTGGTTAGCTTGGCTGCTCCATGTGATCTTTCTCTCTTGACCTCTTGTTCAGAAAGTATTGTCTTTCGCGTGGACTATAAGCAAGCTCTGTGAAGTAAAATTGGAGACAGCATCAACAAAAACAATTTAAATTTGAGGAAAAGGGGCACCCAAGACCAAATGAAGGGAATTTGGCTTATTTTGTTCCAGGCTTATCTGGGTTCCTGCACCTGGGGGGTAGGCTTCCTGCAGAGCCCTGGAGTTAATAATCTGAGGCCTTCAGACCAATATACTCTTTCCAAGGAAAGACTGGCTGCTTCCAAGGAGGGGAGGGGAGGGTGACTGCAGGCAGCTCTCAGTCTCTCCTGCACACTCTCAGTTGCATTTCACTTAACCCATCCTCCTTAGAAGGCAGCTCTGTGACCAGCTACACTCACTATTACACACACACACACACAGAGCGAGAGAGAGAGAGAGAGAGAGAGAGAGAGAGAGAGAGAGAGAGAGAGCGAGAGAGAGAGAGAGAGAGAGCGCATGCACGCGAATGCCCCGTTCTAATTCCATTGCCAGCAATGTCTTACTGCCCCCTATAGACCGGTTCCAGGACAGCTGCCTACCTGGTCTTCCTTCCAATTCAAATCATCCTGGTGGATGGTTCTCTGATGCTCAGTCTTCGCTGAGGTCAGAAGGGGAATTGTACTCACATTGCAAAGGCATGGGGCAGGGTGGCTTTCCTAAAGGTGTTAGGAAGAACACCCCAGTTATGATCACCTACTACTCTGTCTCCATTGAGGCCTAAAAAGGAAGTGAGTTTATACTGCAGATGGAGGAACTGCCTGCAGCCCTGAGCAAAATGTCTAGTCATAGGGGAGTAAGTTACCTGTTGATCATATTGTCAAGGGATTCCTGTCCAAATCTCCTTCCCTGTCAGGTCAGATCTGGAAGTAGGACAGTGAGCACCAAGGGAGTCCCTGCTGGGGAAAGTGGAGGAGCTGGCTGGGATTGAGGCTGTTTCTTCCCAGGAGGAGGAGGACTGTTCATGATCTATGTCCTGTGTCTGCCTGCAGGTGACTGCTGGTTTCTTGCAGCCATTGCCTGCCTGACCCTGAACCAGCGCCTTCTTTTCCGAGTCATACCCCATGATCAAAGTTTCATCGAAAACTACGCAGGGATCTTCCACTTTCAGGTGAGGTAATGAGAGTGTAGTTAAGAGGGTCAGCTGCAGGCCACCCACTGCTGGTCTCCTGGCCTTGACTTCCCAGAAGCTCGAGGAAACTTTCCATCCATCTACCTACAGCGGCAACAGTGGGCATGGACCCCCTTAAGGCTTCAAGCCTGGGAGGAAGCAGTTGCTTGTTTATCTCTGGCCCCTAATCCCTCCCGCCCACCTTCTGCTATGTCCCAGAAAGGCAGGAAGACATCCTATTTACTGGCCTGTGGGTCTATTTTTGTCTCTGCAGCTGTCTGGCTGCTGTTATTGCCTGCAGCCCTTCTCAAGTAGGTCCCTAAGATACTACCACTGGGACGCCACAGGACCCTTCAGGTTGTACAGGAACCCCTGGTCCAAGGCTCCTGTGTACGTCTTCCTCTCTAAGGCATGGCAGTACCAAGGCTATCACTCCTGTCTTCCAACCCCTGGAAGAAGAGTCTGCTTAACCAGGGGATCAGCCTTGGTGTTTGCCCCAGAACTGAGTGTCATGGTTCTAGAATCCATCCAGCCACTGGAAATGTTCTGGGTTCCAGTCATCTTGGCATAGAGCTGGTGCTAGAGCAGAACCAAAGTGAATTCTACCTGTGAGGGTCTCGAAGGTTCGGGATGCTGAGGAGTCAGCCTGTCTCCAGCTTTGAAGGCTCCCTCGTGTCCCAGGATGACCCAGATCATCAGTTCTTGCTCCTCTGGTCTTGCACCTCAGCACAGAAGGCCTCGGAAAAGATCTATCTCCAGGCTAAGACTCCACCTCCTGCTGCCTTGGGAACATGACGTGGCAGCCAGGCCCTACATTTCATTTCTTCCCTGTGCTATCAAACTATTAGATTCCCTCTGTTAGTTAAAGAGTCTCAGTTCTAAAAGGGTCTTAAAATACAAATATCAGCTATCTGTTCTCTTTTCAATGAGGGAGAAAGTGCCATTGAAAAGGAGACCAAACTGCATTTGGGCCTTTTCAATTCAAACTGATTCGTTCAAAAAAGAGCAACATCCAAATCTGTAATGATTGGACAATGTTCCTGCTACAGCTAGAGTAGATTCTGGGTCACTTTCTTCCTCCATTTCAATCCTTGTTCTTCAGTTTGGTATCAAGAAATACCTAAATCAGTACAGTGCCTTCACTGCATAGTTCCCAGTCCTGGCCACATTGAATCATCTGGGATACCTGAGAGTACTGACACCCAGGTCCTGCCCCAGACCTGCTGAGCAGGAGAATGAAAATCTTACATCCTAAGACACTCAAGGAGCACCTACTCTACCCGGTACTGGCCTGGACTCCGTGGAAGAGGTGAGGTGTATGTAACTCACTTCCTGTCTTCAAAAATCACACAGTCCAGTTAGAGACAGATTCACACACTCCAAACCCAGAATAGGATGAACAAGCACCCAGATGCGAGTACAGGAAATGATGATGCTTTGGTATCCAAGAACCCCTGAGGATTGTGGAGGAAGGACAATTTCCTAACAGTAATCTGAGGATGTGACTCTGTGCGTGATGCTTCTGTGCAGTTCTGGCGCTATGGAGAGTGGGTGGACGTGGTTATTGATGACTGCCTGCCAACATACAACAATCAACTGGTTTTCACCAAGTCCAACCATCGCAATGAGTTCTGGAGCGCTCTGCTGGAAAAGGCTTATGCTAAGTAAGCGATGCTTTAGAATGTGAGGCAGGTCTAGAGGTGAGAAAGTGGGTTGCAGAATCCAGCCAAGGCCTTACTCACAGGAAGATGCATGTGCCTCTGTACATGCATATGTGTGGGCGTGGGTGTTCAACTGTGACCCAAAGTTACAGATCAGTTCCAGGCAACAACAGCTCTAACTAAAAACATTAAATTTCAGAGTAGAAATTAAGATTTGCATAGAAGACCTTGAGCTTTAGCTTCCCATGGCGAGTTCTTTTTCTTTTTCTTTTTTTTTTTTTAAGATGGGGTTTCACCATGATGGCCAGGCTGGTCTTGAACTCCTGACCTCAAGTGATCCACCCACCTCAGTCTCCCAAAATGCTAGGATTACAGGCATGAGCCACCACGCCTGGCCGGCAAGTTCTTTCATTGTGCCTCTGTGGTGGTATTGCAAGTCTGGGATCAGAGCATTGTATCTCTGGAGCTCAGATCCCAGAGTCTTGCTTGGCTCAACCTCACGTGCTTATAAAGCCATGTTGTCTCTCAAGTTAAAAGCTCCACCCCAGATGCTAATAATGGATTTTTTTTTCTTTTTTTTTGAAACAAGGTCTCACTCTGTCACCCAGGCTGGAGTGCAGTGGTGCAATCACGGCTCACTGCAGCATTGACCTCCTGGGCTCAAAGTGATCCTCCCGCCTTAGCCTGCCAAGTAGCTGGGACTACATGCGGGCATCACCATGCCCAGCTAACTTTTGTATTTTTTGTAGAGACAGGGTTTTGCTATGTTGCTAAGGCTGGTCTCAAACTCTTGGGCTCATGTGATCCACCAGCCTTGGCCTCCCGAAGTGTTGGAATTGCAGGTGTGAACCACCACACCGGCAGCTGCTAATGGCTTTAATAAAGTCCTTCCTCACGGTTCAGGATGTAGTGGAAAGAGAGCTCTCAGGAAGTAGGAATAGCTGGGTTTCAATCCCAGTGCTTCTGGCTCTCTGTGGCCTTGGGTATGTCACTTAGCCTCCTGAGCTCAGTTTCTTCATTATGAAAAAAGGGAATTTCTTCATCCCCTTAGCTCACAGGGTTAATGTGGAATTGATGAAAGAACATCACGGCACCCAAGAGGTAAAGTTCTGGTGGCAGTGGTACCTAGGTTTTGTTTACTGGAACTCTGTGACCCCCACCCCCACATTTGGTCTCCATCCTCTCTCTAAGGCTTCATGGTTCCTACGAAGCTCTGAAAGGTGGGAACACCACAGAGGCCATGGAGGACTTCACAGGAGGGGTGACAGAGTTTTTTGAGATCAGAGATGCTCCTAGCGACATGTACAAGATCATGAAGAAAGCCATTGAGAGAGGATCCCTCATGGGCTGCTCCATTGATGTAAGTCCGGGGTGTCAGGAACAGGGCAGGGAGCTCCAAGTGTCAGGAAGCCTTTTACCCAATGAAGGGCAGCTTAGAGCTTTTGTGTGGGACAGAGCGAATGTTTTGTTTGAGGAAGCAGAAACTGGATCTCAACTTTGAAGACTGGGAATTTCTCAAGGAAGAATAGTTCTTGGGGATTTTCAATAAAGACACTGGTCAAGGACATTCCAAGCCCTGGAATATCAATGGAAATTGGTCCAGAGGTCTGTGTCAGTGGAGGCCTCCCTTGCTGATGCTCCTCAGTCTCAGCACACTCCCTATTAAGTTGGCCAAATACTTGGCTGTGGACCTAAGTCTACCATTTCCCTAAGAAAGGCTCCCAGTCACTGGGGTTTCACCATACCCCTCCACTCGGGACGTGGGCTTTGTGTTGTTACCTGGGAGAAGCTAAGCCTGCAGCCCCTTTCAGTGCAAAGAAATGCTGTGAACTGAGACAGAAGCCAAGGGTAGGGAGATGGCCACCCGTAGCCAGGCCTCCCTCAGGGGGCATACCTTCCCTGAGGCTGCTCAGTATAGTAATATGATAGTCTTAGTGGTTCCTACTGGGGAGAATGGGACCCAAGCTGAATTCCTGCCCCTTTCTCTCCCAACACGCCCAGTGGACAGATTGGAATATCAGTTAGCATACAACACCATAGATGAACTTTTTTTTCTGTATCACTTTTCTCCATCTTTCCTCCATTCGTGCTCTATTGATCTCTCCTTTTTCCCTTTGTCCCATCTCTTCCTCCTCTCTCCTTCCCTTTCCACCCTTCTGTGTTTGCTCTCTCCCTTGCCTGGGTTGTTCCCTATTCTCTCCGTCGGGCCTCAGGATGGCACGAACATGACCTATGGAACCTCTCCTTCTGGTCTGAACATGGGGGAATTGATTGCACGGATGGTGAGGAATATGGATACCTCGCTGCTCAGGGACTCAGACCTCGACCCCAGAGACACAGATGAAAGGCCGACCCGGGTGTGTATGCCTCCAAATATCAGAATTGACCATCCCTCCAACCCACACTACCCTGCCTTGTTGATGTCAGACTCCCCTCAGCAGCCAGGCCTTAGCCACAGACCCCTACCTCGTACCTCTATCAGACAGAAATGGCAGAGAGACTTATTTTAAAATATTTTTCCTCTTCTAATGTATTCGTTTATTCATTCAACACTTATTTTTGAGCTCCTACTATGCTCTAGGCACTCCTCTAGGAAACTAAGCAAATTCTTTCCTCCTTTTTTAATATTTGTGGAAAAAGCAAGGTCTACCCCTTGTAGAGTTTATATTCTAGTACTGTCATAAGTTACACCTGCTCACTAGAGAGTACTGAGTGAAACAGAAAAACACAAAGGAAAATTTCACTTACATTTTCTCCTTATAAAGATAATCACTCTTAATATCTTAACATCATGTCCTTCCAGGATTTTTCTCTGCACACACTGAATCTATCTTTTTATTTTTAAAATGTTATTATACTGTATGTACCTCTTTGCAGCCTGCTCTTTTTAGTTAGTTTAATCTTCTTTTTGGAGACCAAATCTCACTCTATTGCCCAGGCTGAAGTGCAGTGTTGCTATCTTGGCTCACTGCAACCTCTGCCTTCAGTTTAAAGCAATCCTTCTGCCTCAGCCTCCTAACAAAGCTGGGATTACAGGCGCACGTCACCACACCTGGCTAATTTTTGTACTTTTTGGTAGAGATGGGTTTCACCATGTTGGCTGGGCTGGTCTTAAACTCCTGACCTCAAGTGAGCCACTGTGCCTAGCCTAGTTTGATATTCTTAATGTGCCAAAAGTATTCTCCTATAACATTTTTTTAGTAGCTGCAAAATATTCAAACACACAGATATGTTATATTTACCTAATACCCTATTACTGGAAAGTTGAGAGTTTTTGTTTTGTTTTGCTACTATTCTAAAATGCTATATTGAACATCCCAATAGATAGATCTTTGTATACATCCATGGTGACTTCCATAGAACAGATTCCCAGCAGTAGAATTGCTGGGTTGAATGATATGCTTAGGTAATGACAGAGAGTCATTTCAAGCAGCTTCCCAGGTCTAGAACTAAGGATTAATGCATTTCCCAACCCATCTCGGTCTATTCAGCATGATCTGGACCATGGGGACTGAGATCTGGGAGAGGCTAAGATGCCAAAAGCCCTGGCTCCACCCATACCCCTCATCCTGAAAAAGGCTGTAGGAATTCCGCAGCCTAGCAAGGCTTCAGGAAGCTCCTTTTAAAGCTGTTAGTAGGCACACGGAAGCCACAGAGCCTATCTAAGGCTCATGGGACTTTAGTGGTCTTACCCTTCTGCCAAGGAGCCCCCATGGCTGCAACCTGGAAATTTCTGGAAATGGAAGAGCTACCCCTTAGGCACAGTCATGTCTGAGCAGGGATCTCCTTGGGCCTTCTCAGAATTCTTTCCCTGGGCACTGGGACTCTTGATTGCTTGAATATTATGTTCTAGGTAGATGTGGAGGAGGTGAGGGGATGTAAAAAAAAATGCTTGGCTTGGCCAGGCATGGTAGCTCACACCTGTAATCCCAGCACTTTGGGAGGCCAAGGCAGACAGATCACCTAAGGTCAGGAGTTTGAGACCAGCCTGGCTAACATGGTGAAACCTAGTTTCTACTAAAAATACAAAAAATTAGCTGGGCATGGTGGTGCATGCCTATAATTCCAGCTACTCGGGAGGCTGAGGCAGTAGAATTGCTTGAACTCGGGAGGTGGAGGTTGCAGTGAGTGGAGATCGTGCCATTGCACTCCAGCTTGGGCAACAAGAGTGAAACCCTGTCTCAAAAAAAAGAAATAAGAAAAAGGCTAGACTTATTTGTGTCATCTAACCTGTCTTCTCAACCCCTTTCTCTTCCAGGAATAGTCAACCCTGGATGGCCTCAGGGCAAGGGGGATCCCAAAGCCCAGGGCAACCTCCATCTCCACCCCTTCCTCCTTTGAAGGATGCTAAGGGGTCCAGAAAAGAGGGGCAAGGATGCTGTTACCCACCCCACATCCCAGCATCCACGTTGCTCTCTGATGGTCAGGACAGAGCCTTCTCAGGGAAACCAGCTTGTCTGGAGCTGTGTCTCTTGACACTCTTAAAGGGCCAGTGAAGGTCTGATCGTGGTCATGAGGCACTTTCAGGGAGCAGAGTGGTCTGTGTCCTGACAGAACCTGGGAAGTGAACTAGTATGAACTTTGCCTCCAAGCAGCAGAACTTCTGTTCCCCCGCCCCTAATGGGCTCTCTGGTTATTGCTTTACAGACCATCGTTCCATTTCAGTATGAGACAAGAATGGCCTGTGGGCTGGTCAGAGGTCATGCCTACTCTGTCACCGGGCTGGAGGAGGTGAGCCTGTAGTGGAGCTGGGTGGGGCACAGGCACCCTCCTGGCTTAACCTCCTGAAGTCAGGATAGTTGTTGGGGCCCCTTCCCTGTCTTCAGAGCTTGCCTCCAATCAGGATATTCAGTTCAAGGTCCAAGCCACACACCTGGGAGCAGAGGGGCCTGTGACACTGGTAGTGGGGTCTGCAGTTTATCTTTGCTGTTCATGCTAAAGATGGCAGTTTTCCAACATTCCCAAGGAACCAGTTGAAATGTCACTTCACTTTGCTTTTACAAGCTGGTTTCATGTGTTCTTGAGATTCCTGTTCTCTCACATTCAGATAGCTACAGTTATCTCTGGGTAGCCACAGGGATTGGTTCCAGAACCCCTAACAGTAACAAGATCTGCAGATGCTCAAGTTCCTTCTGGAAAATGGAGTAGTATCTGCATATAACCTACACACATCCTCCCGTACACTTTAAGTCATCCCTGGATTGCTTATGATACCTAACACAATGGAAATGCTATGTAAATAGTTGTTACACTGCTTTTGGGGTTTTTTGGTATTACTTTCTATTATTTTATTATTTTTTGTTTTGTCAAATATTTTTGATCCATGATTGGTTGTATGCTGAAGCCATGCATACGAGAGACTGACTGTTCTGTTTTGCTCCTTCTGGGACTTCTGGGCTTTCCTGAGTCACATCAGAGATGGGAACATTGTCAGGCCTGTTGCAAACAGTTGGGCAGGTTGTGCCCTGTACAGAGGGATGGGCCGAGAGGGGCACTTGTCTGCATCAGCAGACTGGAGGAAGTCTGCTTATTTGTAGTTCCTCAGTCAGCAGGGGCCTTTTTTCTAATTTATACAAAGACACCCAATGTGCTAGTGACCCTACTGTATGTGCTCCCCCCTCCCACCACTCCCCAGCAAGCTTATAATGGCTAGGATGTTCTCTGAGAAAATTGCCTCTTATAGAGGAGATGGCCAAGCCCTAACTCAGGCAGACTCAGGAGGAAAGGTATGACCTCACCCCGTTCCATTCCCCAGCACACTTCTGATTAGTCTCTTTGGCCAGAACCAGGCAGAACATCCTCCCATAGGGATTCATCCCCCAGCCCCATCCCAGCCCTCAAGGCAAGGAAGAAGATTCCCTTTCCAGACAGGCTGCAGGGCATAAGAGCACTTTCTTTGTGCTTAAGGTCCTGTTCAAAGGTGAGAAAGTGAAGCTGGTGCGGCTGCGGAACCCCTGGGGCCAGGTGGAGTGGAACGGCGCTTGGAGTGATGGGTAAGTGAGGGGACCCCACAGGATTGGCAGTAGCAGGGAACAGGGCCCAGGACAAGGCTATGTTGGGAACTGAGCCATGAGAGTATTGAAGATGCTTGGTATAAAATCACCCTCAAAACCAATGATCCACAGAGAAGAGGGGTACAGGTGTTGGCTCCAGGGAAGGGCCGGGAGTGGAAGTGGGGTCTGGGGACCCAGAGAGGTTGCTGACAGCCACTGGCTGGCAAGGAAGGATTCCAGAAAGCATGGAGAAGGTCCCCACAGGAAAAGAGTATGAATGCAGGGGTCTCAGCTGGACAAGTGACTTCCCTTCTTGGAGTCTTTGCTGCCTTACCTGTGAAATGGGAACAGTATTATTAGCACTTACCTTGTGGGCTCATAGGAGGAGTAAATGGGACTGTTTTTGGAAAGCGCTGAGCCATTACCAAGATTTCCTTACCTGTGCTGACCCCATATAAAGGTGCAAGGGCTGTGTGAAAGAATTTTACTGCTTGTCACTGAAAGGAATAGACTGGGGGCAACAAAAATAATAAACATGGGAAGTTATTATGAAGGCACCAGCACATTTGCAAAACCTCCATCGTCCCACTGGTTCCTAATTACCTCTACAGAATGAGAGGCGGTTCATTACTGAATGAGCCCATGAGCTCTTGTTTTATTTCCAGAGGGGATAGCAGGACTCAGTAGTGGAGAACAACTGTACCCAGGCAGCCTGGGCCCTTCAGCTCCTGTGCTTATGTACCGCTGCATATCTCTTAGCTCAGCATGTAATTACCAGTTCAGTCATTCATTTAGCAAATGTTTCTTGGGCACCTACTACATAGGAGGCACAGGTCAAGGCACTGGGGATATTCAGTGAACCCACAGCCTCCGTCGATACACTGTGATAAGGGTCTGATCCTCATGCCCTGACTGCCTCCTATAGTCATTCACTTATCCATGCTACAAATGCTTACTTCGTTCACTTATCCACGCTACAAATGCTTACTTCCTCAGTGCTGATTTCTGCCTTCCTTCACTTATCCATGCTACAAATGCTTACTTCCTCAATGCTGATTTCTGCCAGGCCCTAGACTATTGGGGAATGTAGAAATGAACAGACACATTGGGCCCTGCACCTGTGGGTTTAAGGCCCAGGGAAGGACAGGCAAGCACACACTAATAATTGAGATCAATGTCACAGTAAGGATCACAAAGAGGGGGCCTCAGCACCTAGTTTGGGTGGGAGAGGAAGCTAGAGAAAGGTTGCTTGGAGGGAGTGACAGTGGAACTGTGCTCTCTGCTCTGGGAAGGCCCTTGGTGACTCCTCAGTTGTCCACTCTGCTGGCCCAAGTCACCTGCAGGGAATCTTGCTGTGTTCTCTAGCCTCAGAGCTTGGGGGGCAGCCCTGTCCTGCTTACCATGACGCTTCCCTCACAGGGGCTGCTGACAAGTGGACCCAACCCTGTTCACTCAAGGAGATTCCCTCTGATGTGTCCCTCCTCCGGGTCTTGGGAATGTCCATGTTCCCTGTGGTGCTCTCTGACTCCAAGCACTTCCTCAGCCCCTTACCTTTCCAGGGACCACTCAGTTTAGTTGAATTCTCAGTGAGCCTGAAACACAAATGCACATTACTGCCTCCGTCATGAGGAGAGAGAGTGTGTGAAAACTGCCCAGTGTTTAGAAACACAATGCTGGGCTGTCTCCCAGAACAGGAAAGGAGATGTTTACAGGCTTGGCTTTTTTTCTCAGTAACTCAGTTTCTTCTTATATGACAGGCACTATGCTAACAGCTTTGCATGCATTATTTCATCTGCCCATCCCAGCCCTGTGAACAGGTCACATAATCATTTCCCTTTTGCAGTTGAGAAAGCAGTCTGACAGAGGTTAAGTGACCTGCCCAAGGTTGCACAGCTAGCACTATTATTAAACAGATACTCCAGTTCATCTATGTCCAGAACCAAATTCTTTTTTTCTTTTTTTTTTTTTTTTGAGATGGAGTCTCGCTCTGCCACCCAGGCTGGAGTGCAGTGGCGTGATCTCACCTCACTGCAATCTCTGCCTCCCGAGTTCAGGTGATTCTTCTGCCTCAGCCTCCCAAGTAGCTGGGACTACAGGTGCATGCAACCACACCCAGCTAATTTTTGTATTTTTAATACAGATAGGGTTTCACTATATTGGGCAGACTAGTCTCAAACTCCTGACCTCATGATCAGCTCACTTCAGCCTCCCAAAGTGCTGAGATTATAGGCGTGAGCCACCGCACCTGGCCCAGAACCGAATTCTTAACCTTTGAAGTGTGATGAGAAGGGTCAAGCCCTCACCAGCCCATTTAAGGAGTTTATGTTCAGTCTTGAGGATGTAAGAAGTCGCTGCTGTTGGGTTTCATGTTGAGGGTAACAGATCAGATCAGCATTTTGGTGGTTCACAGTGGCTGCAACTCTTCGTATTTCTCTGATACCTCCTGTCCCAACCTACATCAGGCCTTCCCTTCTTCCCCCTTACTTATTTCCTCCATTTCCCGCCCCCCCCCCGCCCCCGCCCCGCTGCCAGCTGGAAGGACTGGAGCTTTGTGGACAAAGATGAGAAGGCCCATCTGCAGCACCAGGTCACTGAGGATGGAGAGTTCTGGTGAGTCCGGAACCCAGGAAGACCCAGAAGGGTAAGGGATGGGGAAGAGAGGAGAAATCTCAGACCTCAATCCCCAGATGAGGTCATCAGATTCCAGCCCTTGGGAGATCTGGGCCCTGTTCTCCTCCCCCAGCCCAAGGCCCAGCAAGGATGAGGTTCTGAGAGGAGCCCTGCAGGCCACAGGGACAACTGAGCCCAGGACCAGGCCAACATGACATGTCTCTTGTCTCCCCTATACTCCTCCACCACACACTGTATTCCAGCCACATGCACCATGGCCTTAGCATAATTTTTTCTGAGCCTAGGAAGCTCTACTTACTCTGATCTCCCAGTGCCAACCTCACCCTCACTCACGTTGTTTCTAGTCAGGCTTCAAGTCTCAGCTTGAGGAGAGGCCCCTGTGTTCCCCCAGGACTGGGGTTAATTTTTGATGCTCATCACCCTTAAAATTGTTTGCTTAATTGTCTGTTGTTTCTCAAGCAGTATCTCTTTTCCATGTGCCTAGCCCAGCTCCTGGTGCACAGTGGTGGGACACACAGTAACCTTTTGGAGAACTGAATTTCTTTTGAGCCCTCCCATCAAGATACATGAGTTTGAGTCATTTTTTAAAGATGTCTGCACTTTAATGTTCATAAGTTGTACTATAGTTTTTTAAAAAGGAAAAATATGTAAATGAAGAATGAATGGATAGGAACAAAAATGAAAATGAGTTTTACTGGTTTCTTATTTTTAGAGCCATGTTATTTTTATTCCAATTACAATAGATAAGAGGTACAGAAAGCTTTTAGGTGTATTTGTTAAGAGAGTTGTGTTAGATTTGTAAATCACATTCCTCATACGTGTGAAAGCAAAGCCTCATGAAAGTTTGAGTCTTTTAGTTTCCTTGTCTTCAGATTCCTTCATGTTTTTCAGCTTGAGACATATATGTAGAATATAACTTTGGATATAAACCAACAGGTAAATTTGTAGCAGAGCTTTTCTCATTACAAGCAAATGTGAGTTTTCCAAATCAATAATGATAATAAAGCTTAAGCAGTAGAGACACCAAGGGCAGTCACTTAGAAAACAAGATGCAAGTTGGGAGTGGTGACACATGCCACAGTCCCAGCTGCTGCAGAGGCTGAGGTGGGAGGATCACTTGAGCCCTCCCCAGGAGTTCAAGTCTAGCCTGAGTAACATCATGAGACCCCCATATCTAAAAAATAAAAATAAAATAAAGAAAATGAGAACCATGGTTTGTGGCCAATATGTTAGAAAAACGCCACTGTTCTCTTTTTCTTAGTTCCTTTTGGGAAAATAAGGATTTTTCTGTCAACTGAAACTGACACTGTGGCAGACATTAAGTATGTTGTCTTAAACTTTGGGAGGCCATGGCGGCCAGATCACTTGAGGTCAGGAGTTTGAGATCTGGGAGGCAGAGTTTGCAATAAGCCTAGATTGCGCCACTGCACTCCAGCCTGGACGATAGAGCGATACTCTCTTAGGAAAAAAAAATGTTGTCTTGGTATAATGTCAAGGAAAAGGTTTTTTGTGTTTTTATTACTTTTTAAATTTATTTTAAAATAAAATAGAGACAGGCCTCGCTATATTGCACAGGCTTATCTCAAACTCCTGGGTTCAAGCATTCCTCCCACCTTGGCCTCCCAAAATGCAGATATGTGGCCCTAGGCAACATATGGGACCCCAACTCTACAAAAAATTTAAAAATTAGCCAGGTGTGGTGGCGTGTCCCTTTAGTCCCAGCTACTTGGGAGGCTGAAGCAGGGGGTCACTTGAGCCAAGGTTGAAGCTGCAGTGAACTATGATTGCACCACTGCAGTCCATCCTGGGCAACACAGTAAGACCCTGTCTTTGAAAAAAAGTGCTGGGGTTACAGGTGTAAGCCACCACAACTGGCCTTCTATTTTTTATGGATATATCATAGCTATATATATTTTCGGGGTACATATGGTATTTTGATACACATATACAATGTGTAATGATTAAATCAGTGTAATTGGGATACCATCATCTCAAATATGTATCTTTTCTTTGTGTTGGAAACATTACAATTCTTCTCCTCTAACTATTTTGAAAGATACTATAGACTGGGCATGGTAGTTCATGCCTGTAATCTCAGCACTTTGGGAGACTGAGGCAGGAGAATCACTTGAGGTCAGAGTTCAAGATCAGCCTGGTCAACATGGTGAAACCCTGTCTCTATAAAAATTAGCTAGGTGCTGTGGCATGCACCTGTAATCCCAGCTACTCAGGTGACTGAGGCAGGAGAATCCCTTGACCTCAGGAGGCAGAGGTTGCAATGAGCCAAGATCGTGCCACAGCACTCCAGCCTGGGCAACAGAATGAGACTCTATCTCAAAAGAAAAAAAAATATGTATATATACACACACATTATACTATAAATTCTTGTTTAGCTATGTTTGCCTTACTGTGCTATTGAGCACTAGAGTTTTTTCTTTTTTTTTGAGATGGAGTCTCACTCTGTCACCTAGCGCAATATTGGCTCATGGCAATCTCTGCCTCCTGGGTTCAAGCAATTCTCCTGCCTCAGCCTCCTGAGTAACTGGGATTACAGGTGCCCGCCATGACACCCAGCTAATTTTTGTATTTTTAGTAGAGAAGGAGTTTCACCATGTTAGCCAGGCTGGTCTTGAACTCCTAGCTTCAGGTGATCTGCCTGCCTTGACCTCCCAAAGTGTTGGGATTACAGGCATGAGCCACAGCACCCGGCTGAGCACTAGAGCTTATTTCTTCTATCTAACTGTGTTTTTATACCCATTAGCCATTCTCTTTTCATCTTCCCCTCTCCTTCCCTTCCCAGCCTCTGGTGACCACCATCTACTCCCTACTTCCATGACATCCACTTTTTTTAGCGCTCTCATATGAGTGAGAACATGTCTTTCTGGGACTGGCTCATTTTTGAATCATTGTTAGAAAAGATGATGGTTTGGAGTAATTAAATCAGAAGTACCAGCGTTTGCCCTAAAAAGGAAAGACACGCTCCTCTGGGACCCTGACCAAGTTCCTGTGAATTATTTTGTTACTGTGCTGTGTTAGCCCTGGGATCTTCCATTCCCAGCCCTCCTCACCTGCTCCCGTATGGCTCTCTCTCTTCTTCCAACCTCTCAGGATGTCCTATGAGGATTTCATCTACCATTTCACAAAGCTGGAGATCTGCAACCTCACGGCCGATGCCCTGGAGTCTGATAAGCTTCAGACCTGGACAGTGTCTGTGAATGAGGGCCGCTGGGTACGGGGCTGCTCTGCCGGAGGCTGCCGCAACTTCCCAGGTGGGAGATGCCGCTGATGCAGGGAGGGTCCAAGCAGAACAAGTTCCAGGCAGAAGAAGCCTAACTAGCACTTACTGAGTCTCTGTTCCAGATGCCCACTATCTTATTAAACCCTCCCTATTTTACCGAGAAGGAAAACCACTGTGTTGAGAAGTTTACAATAGGGAGCTGGTAGTGACTTTGAAGCAGGAAACTGTGGGAACAGTGCAGATGCTGCTTAACTTACAACGAGGTTATGTCCAGACAGGCCCATCAGCAGTTGAAAATACCGTAAGTCAAAAGTGCATTTAATATGCCGAACCCACAAATGTCATAGCTTAGCCTGGCCCACCTTAAACATGCTCGGAACACTGGCCTTAGCCTGAAGTTGGGCAAAATCATCTAACACAAAGCCTATTTTATAATAAAGTGTTGAATATCTCATGTAACTTATTTAATACTATACTAAAAGTGAAAAACAGAATGGTTGTCCGGGTACTTGAAATCCAGTTTCTACTGAATGTGCAACACTTTCACATTGTAAAGTTAAAAACCTGTAGCCAAACCATCCTAAGTCGGGGACCGTGTGTACTGTGTCAGTAACAGTGAGGGTAGTATTGGAGAACCAAGTTAGCAGCTGATGCAATAGTTCAAGTCAGAGATGATGAAAGCCTGGACCAAGTCAGCAGCAGCAGAGATGAAGGGGACGGAGTAGACTTAGGGAGAGCATATTGGGTGATGTACAGAAGGAAGAATAAAGAATGATGTCAAGATTCCCAGTCTGAGGACCTGACAATATTGCAACATAAGAACACAAGAAGGCCAAGTGGGCAGCTCACACCTATAATCCCAGCACTTTGGGAGGCAGAAGCAGGAGGATCGCCTGAGCCCAGGAGTTCAAGGCCAGCATAGGCAATATAGTGAGACCTCATCTTTACAAAAAAATTAAAAATGAGGCTGGAGGACTGCTAGAGTTTGGGAGACTGATGCTGCAATGAGCCATCATCGCACCACAGCACTCCTGCCTGGGTGACAGAGCAAGACTCTGCCTCAGAAGGAAAAAAAAAAAGAGAAAAAGATCAGCATGTTATTTTGGGGGGAGTTCATTGTGGGGTTACAGAGAAAGGAATTTTGCTTGGGACATGAAAAGTTTGAGGTTCCTGCAGAGTATCTCAGTGAAGATGTGTAATAGAGAACTGAATATGCATATTAGATGGCACATATTAGAACTAAAAATATTTGAGGAATAAAGGAAAGAAGAGGCTGGGCGTGGTGGCTCACGCCTGTAATCCCAGCACTTTGGGAGGCTGAGGCCAGCGGATCACTTGTAGTCAGGAGTTCAAGACCAGCTTGGCTAACACGGTGAAACCCCGTCTCTACTAAAAATACAAAAGTACATGGTGACAAGTGCTGTAATCCCAACTACTTGGGAGGCTGAAGCAGGAGAATCGCTTGAACCCAGGAGGCAGAGGCTGCAGTGAGCCGAGATCACCCCAAGCACGCCAGCCTGGGCGACAGAGCCAGACTCACAAAAAAAGTGAGGCAGATTGAGCCTGGGATATAATAGCTGAGGCATCATGAGCAGGTAGGGGCAGAAGAAAGAAAGGTAAGGGAGGAAAGAACGGCAAGGTGAGAGGAGAAGAGGCCCAGGACCAGATTTCAGATACCAACAGCATTTTAGGGGCAGGTAAGGAAAACAAAATCATCAAAGACTGAATGAAAGTTCAGAGAGGGGTAGAAAGAGCCACACATCCAATCAGTACAGCTCCATCTGTATAGAGGTAGCCCCCTACCCTGCCAAATAATTAGACAAATGCCTGAATCATGTTTTCTGTTGATGTTTTCTAAATACCTGCTAGATGAAGGGGATAGCAATAAATAGGTTCCCTCTGTCTCATCTCCTTCCTGCCCTTTCTCTGAGAGGAGCTCTGACTGTGTGTTTCCTTTGTGGGGGTGCAGATACTTTCTGGACCAACCCTCAGTACCGTCTGAAGCTCCTGGAGGAGGACGATGACCCTGATGACTCACAGGTGATCTGCAGCTTCCTGGTGGCCCTGATGCAGAAGAACCGGCGGAAGGACCGGAAGCTGGGGGCCAATCTCTTCACCATCGGCTTTGCCATCTATGAGGTGTGCAGTCCTGATCAGCTGCAGCCCAGTAAATACACCTTCCCGGCAAGGACACTTCCAGGGGCTTCTAGAGGGGTCCTCTGGCTTCCTCAATACTCAGTGAGCGCCGGACCTGCTGGTATCAGGCCCACTTGTGTTTGTAGCAAGCAGAAAATACCAGGTGGGCATTGGAGTGGTGGTGAAGTGGGATTGGCAGGATGGGTACCTGGGGGTCAGGCTTCTGCATGCGTGCTGCAGTTGCTGGCATTCCCTTCTGCAAGCTCCTCATCCTCATTTGGATCTGAAGCATCTTCTTTTCTCTTTCTCCTCAAGGTTCCCAAAGAGGTATGGCAGCAGCAACAGCCAGCAGTTGTGTGCAGCACTACCCAGGGGGGCCCAAGTCTGTCTGTGGCTCGTCAAGAAGCTTCCTGGTGGGGTTTGTGGGCAAGACTGTGATAGGAGAGGGCCTTGCCCACGTTATTTCCACTGCAGAACAAGTGCCTCAGGGCACTGCATCACCCATGACCACCACCCCCAGGATGTGCACTTTCTCCCTCGCACCACTCTGCACATCACACGTATGCCTTTGCACACTCATCCTCCTCCATGCTCACAGCCACACACACAGTCACACAGACGCGTTCTGAGGGTGGCTGCCCCCTTGGGATGGAGGAATCACTTCCCTCAGAACCCAGCCAAGTCCTCTAGGCCTCCTTGGGGGTCCTTCCAGCCTCAGGGGCTTCGGAGCTGAGGAGCAGCTGTTCTGGTAAGTGTCCCTGAATGTGGGAATGACACACTTGCCATTTACTCTGAATCACAACAGAAAAGGAAGAGGAAGTGAGGTAGGGAGGCTATTTGAGGCCTTGGGAGTTGGAAGTAGGGAGGGTGAAACTGTGACATGGGTGACCCAGGGAGTTGGGAAGGGACCCTTGGAAGCAGCTGTGGCAGGACAGGGTGTCCCTCCTGAGGGGCTCAGGTCCCATGGTCTCTTCCGTCTCTCAGATGCATGGGAACAAGCAGCACCTGCAGAAGGACTTCTTCCTGTACAATGCCTCCAAGGCCAAGAGCAAAACCTACATCAACATGCGGGAAGTGTCCCAGCGCTTCCGCCTCCCTCCCAGCGAGTACGTCATCGTGCCCTCCACCTACGAGCCCCACCAGGAGGGGGAATTCATCCTCCGGGTCTTCTCTGAAAAGAGGAACCTCTCCGAGTGAGTGCCAGCCCAGCTTTCCCATGTGTTTCTAAAACGTCACATGGTCCACTCCAGAGGTTGAAGGCGTGAGGAAGATAGACATGTCTCCTCCAGGGGTCCTGGGATACGCTGACCAGCTGAACCTCTTCTGCTGTTCCTGAGCCACTGGCCACATTGCCCCATTCATTTATTCATTCATATCCATCCATCCATCTATTCTGCAGATAGTTTTTGAGCACCTACTATGTTCCAGGTACTCTCCTAGGCACTAGGGATAGAGTAGTGAAGTAAACAGAAAGAAATCCTTGCTTTCATGGAGCTTAATATTCTAACATGAGACAATAACGGATAGGAAAAAATGTATGTAGCAAGATGGATTTGGAGAGGTGATATGGAGCAAAAATAAAGGGAAGAGGGATAGGAGGTGTTGGGGATGCTTGAAATTTTAGGTTAGCATGGCCAGGAAAGCCACATCCTGTCCCTGGCCACCACAGATGAGCTCATAGCCCCTGCCACTCTGATCTCCGTCCTTGGAAGATGCACCAGGTCCATGGGTAGGTGGCTGGGTCATGCCTTTGGGGGACTCTGAGCAATGCCAAGAACCTGTGTGCCTGGGCTTGGCTGTTTGGGGATAGTGCTGACATGGGGCTGGTTTCTGGGGTTGGTGGGTGTTAGTTTTGGGGGTTCTTTAGAGGCTGATCCTGGCTTGGCCACCGGAAGCCATATACCAGAGCAAACCTTCCATGGGCTTCCTACTTGCTTCTGGTGACACTGAGACCCCGCATGTCTGTGTTCCTCACAGGGAAGTTGAAAATACAATCTCCGTGGATCGGCCATTGGTGAGTGGTTTAGATCTTATATGTGAAAAGTCCAGAGGGTCCCCTTCCCTGACCATGCAGGGGACAGATGGTGCCAGGGAGACTGGGCACTGGCAGAGGGAATGAGAGTCTGGGCTGTGCTGAGGAGTCCCTCCCTGGGATGCAAATCCTGCTTAGCATGGCCGGAAGTAATGGGCCTTATGATCCGGGGGCCATTGAGTCAGTTCAGGGGCTGGGAAATACAGAAGAGGGTCCTGGGAGGGAGAAGCAGTTTGAACAGTCAGAGGGAGGGAACAAGGCCACAGGAAGGGATGACAAGAGCCACAACAAATACTGGATTTCACACAGAAAAAAGGAAGTAAGCTGGCTCTGGACCTGGTGTCGACACCTGGATCCTCCACCTACCAGCGGGGTGACCCGGACAATTTCAATAATCCCTCTCAGTTTCCTCCTCTGGAAAATGGGGAAAAAATGTGCCTTGCAAGGCTTTTTTGAGGTTTCATCAATGAGACAATGTATGTGAAGTGTCTGGCACAGCATGAGCACTCAAACAGAGGTGCTTTTTAACATTTGACACAAGGTACTTTTCCCATGTGTTATCGCAGTAGTTGCAAGGTTTCTGAGAGGTAGATGAGGTTATAATCCCTGGTTTTCAAGAAAGGAAGCAGAGGCTCAATGGGGTTGAATGAATTCTCTGAGTTCACACAGCTAGTTAAGTGGCAGGGTTGGAACTCACATCCAGACCCTCTAACTCGACAGGTTTTTCCTCACCTCCACACTGAGTCCAGCTCGGGCAATGAGACGCCCAAAGTCCAAAGCACAGAGCAGTGTGTTTTGGGCTGTGTTGAGGAGTCTTGTGACTGCCATGGGACTTTGGGCTGTCATCAGTAAACAGTCCCTCGTGCTCTGTGGGGATGACGTAGGCCAATGGAAGGACAAATGCCCTTCTGAACTGTCTTCTGGGTGGTGACAGTCATGGTCATAATCCTGACCCTGTGCCAATGCCAGGTCTCCAAGTGCCTTCTGAATGACCACAGGCAATTGGTTTTAGTGATAGGTGCATGTGGGTCTGTTCTGGTCATCTGGATGCTAGTCATCGGTGTACAGTATTGATCAGGACCTGCAAACTCAAAAGCTATGGGAGCTGGCATGTCATCTAACTGAGCAGAGCAGGCAGGTGCAGGGGTTTTGATGTCCCTGCACCAACACAGTTGTCTGCAGTTCTCAACTGACATTTGGCTCGTGTTGAGGGTCAACAGGAATGGTGGGGCCTGGGGCAATCTGGAAGAAGCAGGGAGCAGGCCCTGGGCTCAGCTGATAGTTGCCTGCTGGGATTACAGGCCCAGGGCAGACTGCTACAGCTGCTGATTTTACCAAAGAAAATCTCCCTATGATAAATGTTTGCTCAAAGATTTAAAAAAAATATTCTGTCAGTCAAAATTCACTGTCAGGTCAGTTTGAGTGAGCCATGTTTTTGGTGTTTTAATAACCAATTTCATTTTCTAAAAAAAGGAAGAAAGGAAACCCTAGCCAGAAGATCCTTTTCCTTGCCATATGCAGTAACATTAGATTATAAAAACAAAGCCACAGCATTCACTGGTGTCTGGGCATGGAGAAGAAAGAATTCTTTTCTTTCTTCACCATCCACGTCATTCAGATTTCTGGACCCCAGAGCCTCACCCGAAGCTAAAGACCATGACACAGGGAGGCCAAAAGCCACTGGCCATTCTGGGAACTTGCTTCTCATTTCCTCTGCATTTACTGTTTCCTTTTTTTATGCAGAAAAAGAAAAAAACCAAGGTGGGTGTGTGAGTAGAGAGCACAAAGTGTGTGTATGCGTGTGTGTGTGATATGTGCATGTGTTTGTGCTCATATGCATGCATGCACCAGACTTGCCTCTTCCTTCCCCTCTTTCCCTGAGCTCCTGCTGGGGCGGAGCGTGCAGTAATGGCAGGTAAGATTTGCTGGGGGAAGGCTACGTGGCAAGCACTCTTCTAGGGGCTTTCCATGATTAATTCCATCCTCACAACAGCCCTGTGAGATGAGTACTGTAACTATCCCCATTTTCAGAAGGAGAAAAGGTACAGACAGATTGACGAACTTGCCCAAGGCCACACAGCTGGGAAGTGGCAGAGCCAGTACTTAGAGCCAGGCAGTCTGGGTCCAGTCTGTGCCCTGAACCACAAGAGGCCATCATACACCATCAGATTTGGTGCTAGCATTTACAGTGGTGCCTGGTGGTGATGGGTCCATCACAGGTGTCCTCCAGTTACTGGCGCTGGCCCAGACCAGAGCTGACTGCCACATTTCAGGCACTGTGGTTGGGGTAAAACTCTCTTTTGTCCCCAATTATAACAGTATCTACAAAGAAGGTGCTATATTTTCCCCCTTTAATGGGTGAGACAGAACCAAAAAAGTGAATTTGCCCAAGGACACAGAACTAATGAGTAGGGAAAATGGAAGTAGAAATGATGTCTGTTTGCTCCAAAACCTGTGTTTCCTGCCCTCTCTCTCTGGTGCCAGCCCCCTACACTTCAAGGCCTGTGTTGTCCAGACCCACACTTGGGCCTGCCAGTGTGTGCCTGGCAGGGATGCTCCATGTCCATACCATGTCCCTCCCACACATCCCCCTCAGACTGACCTCCATTTGCTCTTGGATCCCCACAAGCATCAGCCGCTTGAGCAAGACACTTTGCTTAGAAGGCAGAGCAAGCCAAGACCTCTGGGGCCTGGGGGAGCCATTTCCATGGGTCTGTCTGCTTGAGCTGTAATAGATGAGCAGCCTGGAAAGGCAGTGGCGCCTGAGCCCGGGCGGGCTGCTTCTCTGCTCTGAGAGGCTCTGCCTGCCCTGTTGCTCTGTGCACTGCAGCATCAGCCCCCACCGCCTTGCCTTCCCCCGGCTTTCCCTACAGCTGCACCGCACCCACCAGTGTCAGCACCACATGGCAGCCACTCCCTGCCCTTTTCATATCCTCGTCACTTGCACGAGCATGTCTTGAAAATATCCCTTGTTTGTGTAGCATCTTAAATGTTTTTGCAGTATGATTTTGCATTTAGTATCTCCTTTGATCCCCACAAAAGGCCTATGAGGAGGGAGAGCTGGTTTTACCATTAAAGGATGAGTAAACCGAGGCCAAAGAGGGTATTTCTTATATGAGGGGCAGGGCTGGGATTCCGGCCCAGTGTTCTGACAGTTACCCACCGACCATGCCACTAATCCATCTTTTTCCAATCTATACTTTGCAGAGCCCTAGAGGTTCCTTGGAGGTGCCTCAGTACCTGCCATGGTGATGTGGGGTGCTGAGGGCAAAGAGCTCTGTTATTAATCAGAGAAGTTCTGATTTTAATGGCTTTATATGCATGGTGTTTCTGCAGGAAATTTAATTTGAAAAATGTTTCCAACTGGAAAAAAGTCTACAAAATATTTGACAATCACTGCACTAGGTCATGTTGCTTTTAGCATGCTTAACATTTCACATGCTGAGCTATCATAACTTTACCATGAGGAGGGATGGAGTGGGTAAGGAAAGATAAAGAACTGAAGTCACACGGCTTGTCAGTGTCAGAGCTAGTGCTTGAACCGAGGTGAAGAGCTCCCGCCTGTTCTTTTTCTCTTCTCACTGGACAAAGCTGCTCCAAGAGAGAGACTGCCCCAGCGTGCCTGTTCAGACTGTAATCCTCGCTTCCTTCCTGCCCCCTCCCTACTTCCCTCCTCTCTCCAGCCCATCATCTTCGTTTCGGACAGAGCAAACAGCAACAAGGAGCTGGGTGTGGACCAGGAGTCAGAGGGCAAAGGCAAAACAAGCCCTGATAAGCAAAAGCAGTCCGCACAGGTGTCTAAGCATGTGGTGCGAGTGGGGTGGCCAGCACGCTACGGGGGCTTCCTGGGGACTTGGGATACATGGCGGCTGCAGGCTTCCCCAGGTGTTGTCAAACATCTAGAGGTTTGGATTTGTCCCACTGACCTTTTCTCTCAACAAGTTCCCCTGAAATTTGGGATGCTGCTTGGGTGAATGTCCCAGGATGGGGGTTCCATCCTAGGTTTTGGATGGCAGGCTGAGCCTCCCATGAAGCCAATTCAGCCAGGACAGAGAGAAGGGGAGGCAAAGGCTGAGACAGAACCAGCTTGAGTGGAGGCGCAACTCCTGTCTCCTGGTGTCCTATCTCACAATAGGGGGATAAAGAACAGGAGCAGAAAAATGAGGCTGACATCAGAACTGGGGTCCTCTAGAGCTCATGGGAAGGTGTTAGATTGGAGTGGAGAGCTTAGTAGAGGTTAGCCTTAGGGGCAAGAGTTTCCAGACGAATCCAGGGCCTTCCTTTTATCTGGGGGCACTTGTACAGTGGGGCCTAAGGGAGATTCTCTGAGGACTTGGCCTTGATGATAGAGGTGGCCGGAGGAATCAGAACAGTCAGACTTTCTTTGACCTGTGGGCACCTTTGGTTGGAATGATCAGACCTGGGATGGTGGAGAGGGCTCTAGCGGGTGGGGACTGGGCTGGGAGTGAGGAGGCTGTGTCTGCATGGCTGCCATATCTCCTTTAGCTGGGGGAGTCAGGGCTGGAGAGATGTGGAGTGCAGAGTCACTGAGGCCTCGATGATTCTCACTCTGGCTCACCAGGTTTGCAATGGCCCCTTTCCCCAGCTCCTGCTACCACCTCCAGTCGTTTTAGGTACTTGGCTCCCTTGGCCCAGAGGAGCTTGCATCATAGGCCTGTCCACCTCTGACCCCTGTGAACCAGCTTTTCTTTGTGCCTCCACAGTCACAGCCTGGCAGCTCTGACCAGGAAAGTGAGGAACAGCAACAATTTCGGAACATTTTCAAGCAGATAGCAGGCGATGTGAGTACTTCCAAGCCCAGGATGCCCACAGGTGCTTCCTTCTCTCCTGGATTAACTGCTCAGATTGCCAGTTATTTCGTTACTGTTTGGTAGAAGTCATTTTGGACTTTGGTGGAGCCAGAGGATTTATGTGTAGCACACAAATCCACAAGCCCTTAAGTTTTGGACTGCCACGTCCACTGGGGGGCTCAGAGGCCTTTTTGCTCTGAGCTGCCCACGACGGTCCCGATAGCTGAGGTGCAGTATCTGGCCCCTCCCCTGTCTTCCTCAGAAAAGCCCCAGCTTCCCATGACATAATAGCACCGATGGGGATTTTACAAATGCAGCCTGCTGGAATTTGTTTAGCAAAGCATCCGTGCTAGCAGCTGTTGTACTGGTGAACCACGGCCCTCCTCTCCCTTCCTCCCCAGGACATGGAGATCTGTGCAGATGAGCTCAAGAAGGTCCTTAACACAGTCGTGAACAAACGTGAGTGGCTCAAACCAAATATGGGGGGTGGGTGGGGAGTCCAGTTGTCTCAAAGCAGCTACTCACTCTTCTCCATCCCCCCAGACAAGGACCTGAAGACACATGGGTTCACACTGGAATCCTGCCGTAGCATGATTGCGCTCATGGATGTATCCTTCCTGCCACCCCTTCCCCACCCTCTGTCAGCCCATGAGCGCCAAGGAAACATAGAGGGTGCCCAGTCAGGCAAAGGACCCTAATTTGTGCCCAGGGTAACACTTAAGTAGCCCCTGATTCAGAACATCTTGGCTACTCTTCTGAAAGGGGTTATTAGAGACAGAAGGGGAGGACATTGGGTTGTAACTGCCCTAACCACTGTGCTTCTCTCAGGCCTGGATTCTGCCCAATCAAAAGCGGTCCTTAGGAATCAGGCTCCCTGGGTTACAGAGTAGGCAGAGTCTCTGACTGGTGGAGGAGTGGAGGGGAGGATTAAATACCACGACAGGGCAGAGGGTAGGACAGCCCAGGTGGAGTCTCCTAGATACCCACTCCCAATCCAGGAGGATTTTGCTATGTGCCTTGTAGCCCTGACTTCCCTCCTCCAGACAGATGGCTCTGGGAAGCTCAACCTGCAAGAATTCCACCACCTCTGGAACAAGATTAAGGCCTGGCAGGTGGGAAGAGAAAATGAAGTGTGGGAGTGAAGAATGGGGTTGATCTGGAGATTCAGTGTATGACTGCCATCCTCAAATTTTCTATTGCCAGAAAATTTTCAAACACTATGACACAGACCAGTCCGGCACCATTAACAGCTACGAGATGCGAAATGCAGTCAACGATGCAGGTGCTGCGAAGGAAGCAGTGACACAGATGTGGACCCAAGGCGGTGGGAGCAGCAATGGGAGGGGCCTAGGCTACTAGGGCCTCACAAGAGAAAGGAGAGGGAAAGGGCTTTTCATTTTCCCTTCCCAGGCCACAGGGTGTCCGAGAGGCAAGGAAGGGGCAAGGAAAATAGAAGGCAGACCCAAGGCCTCCAGCTCCACTTCCACCTCTCACATGGTCCCCTTCACAGGATTCCGTCTCAACAACCAGCTGTATGACATCATCACCATGCGGTATGCAGACAAACACATGAACATCGACTTCGACAGTTTCATCTGCTGCTTCGTCAGGCTGGAGGGCATGTTCAGTAAGTGGGGGAGGTGGGCTGCCCTCTGGTCTCTTGAGCCCTTTAGCCCCCACCCACAGAGACAGTTGTCACAACAGGCATCTCACCTGATAATCTCCAGTCTGCTCCATCCAGGCTGAACAAGAGCCAAGGCCCTCTTTAGGGCCAGAATGGGATGGCAAAGGGAGGGTGACTGCCGAGTCTCTGCCTCCAAATCTTTGTGCTGATGAGGGCCAGCACTGGGCACATGGTCCTCTTCAGGAAAGTTACAGTAGTAGAGGTGGAGTGCAGCTAGAACTGGCCTCTGCCCTGTGCATTCTTTCACAGGAGCTTTTCATGCATTTGACAAGGATGGAGATGGTATCATCAAACTCAACGTTCTGGAGGTAAAGCACAGACACAGCACATTCTCCCTACACATTAAAACTCAAGGTGGAGGGATCAACAAGGCAGACTGGACCCACATTGCACTCCTCATTTCCACACCATGGTGGAGGGAAGGGATAGGAACAGAACATGGAGGGAGGATCAGCGAGGAATGTGGCTTACAGGACACATGCACTCGAGGCCCAAAGGGACCTTAGCTCCCCGAATCACTTTATGCTGGAAAACATGTACCTTCTTAGGGAAGATCTAGGAGAAAGGAAACAATAAGCCACTGTTACTTGGAAAATCTTCCAGGGGTCTGACCTGTGGGACTGTTCCCTTTCCCCTTGCCCCGTAAGATTCGTAGGGCTGGGGGTCACTCTTTTTTATCTAAATTCTGATCTTAGGACTTCCTCTTTCAGTGGCTGCAGCTCACTATGTATGCCTGAACCAGGCTGGCCTCACCCAAAGCCATGCAGGATCATTCAGGATTTCCATTTCACCCTCTATTTCCAAAGCCACTTATCTCAAAGGATCCAGCAGCTGCATCCCTGGAGGCCTCCAAGCACCTCATCAGTCCTGTTCCTCCTCCATTTTACCCCCCTACCCATCCTTGATCGGTCATGCCTAGCCTGCCCAAAGCTTTAGTAAAGCAATGAGGTAGGAAGAACAAACCGTTGTTCCTTTGCCAGGTGAAGGAAAGTGCCAGCTCTGGTCCGAGCTGCCTCAGCTCTGAAGTGAGTGCTGCTTACCTTGCTTTAGGCTGTCTGCAGAAGCACCTGCCAGTGGCACTCAGCACCTCCTTGTGCTGGAGCCCTCCATCACCTTCACGCTCTCCCACCACGGGCCAGGAACCAAACCAGCACTGGGTTCTTCTACCTAGTTATTTTAGGAGAGGCCTGCTGTGGGGCAAACTCACTCAATAAATAGGGCTGGTTACTTTGGGCTGTCTGACTCATAAGTTTGGCTGCATTCTGAAAAACGCTGATCTAAATAAAGGCATGTGTATGGCCCCCTTGTTTTTTGTTCTTTCACATTTAGATATCAGCCATAGCATGACTGAACAGCTTCCAATCATACACTCACCCATCACCTAGAAGAGAACAATGGAAAACATACACAAAAACAAAATCCTGAACCCCACCTTTAATCATGCCTATTGCTATCTCGTGAGCATAGGAATTGCTCAGATACTTTCGAAGACATAAAAGGCAGAGGAATAGCTGTTGCTGTAAAAGACATCAAGAATAAATGAGTCATGTACAAGGGGGGGGGGGCAGTTACCTGAATGTAACAGAGACGAGACTGAGCTGTCCTAGCTCCTCTGCTCACTAACTGACCTGTCACATGACTGTGGACAAAACCTTGAACGAAGCTGTTTGCCAAACTTATCTGGACCATGGCCTGTGGCACATCTATAAGCATCTTGTATTTTCCACCCAATTTCCTTCTTCCTTGCTAAGCCAACGTGGAAAGGGTTGACTGTGAATATGCAGACAAGGTAACGAAAGTAAACAGTCAATTAGTAAAAGTACTTTATTTTTCTCTTGTATTTGCTTTATATCTTGCTTTACAAAGTTACGAAGTTCACAGCTTTATACCAAAATGTAAGAAGGCTATTTGCTTATAAACATTTTTGCAGTCAGGTCTCATCTGATTTCATTCTTCTAATCCATATTCAATATTTAAAAAGTGAGAAACCAAGGGTGCTGGAGCAGCTCTAGGGCATATATTTCTCTTGAATAGGAGAAAGATTTTTGACAGCTTTTCCTCCTTGACCCCCTCCTCTCCCAATTTATTTGGGCCACTACCTTGAATTTAGAGTGAATCTGGGAATTTTAGTCACCATGTAACCCAACAGGGCCATATACTTGGGCTTGGAGGTGAGGTTAGAGGTTACTGTCTAATAATCAGTAGGTTTGGTTTATATGAGGATTTTACATCTACTTGCATAAGGAACTCAGTCTATCCCAGATCACCTCTACAACAAACCCGAGGAACCTGATGATTTGGGCAGGGATAAAACCATTATTTTATAAATGTGGCAGGTATGGCCTTCATAATTCTAGAAGCTCCCATTTAGGTAACAGAAACAAAATTTATATGTAAGCATAAACTGCAGTTATTTGAGCAAACCAGAGCGTATGTGCTGTTCAAATCTCACTTCACAATATACTTCAATCTCCCCTCCAGTGAATTCTCTTCCATAAAATATACCATTCCACTAAATATATAACCTACTCCCACCAAATCATCCACATGCCTCTTCACTAAAGTTGTCCATTGTATAATCTACCAGAAAAAAAGACAAAATGAAACCTTTGTTAGGCAAATAATCACTTAAACAGTAATAATATTGCCTATTAATTATGGGTAAGTCAGGAGCTGAACAATCTGTTACCTCTTCTGGGGAAGAAAAAATTTTTCCCACAAAAGCAGGAGGGCAGTAGTAAGTAATGACTTTCTCTCAAATTCAAGTAACATCAGGTCAACAGACCTTTGCTCTTAAGAGTTTTGTTTGCATTGTGTTGAATTGCTTTATAACTGAGTAAAGAGGTATGCCAAAATTATTTTTAACCTAATTAAAAACTTTCACATAAAACTTGAAGTAACTGATACTTTACCAGAACAAACTGCCACTTAAACACTAGCAGAGGTTACTCCAAGAATGTTATGAAAGAAAAAAAACACTAGCAGAGGTACACAAAATGTTTATGCTATGGTTTTCTTGGCTTTGAGCCATTAGAAGTAGGCAAAAGCAATAAAAAATAACATTCTAAAAGCGGCTCCAACTACTTTAAAGACATGATTCAGTTTCTGTCAGGTCATTTAATGGTTTCCTTACTTCACAAAGCTACTAAATACCAGAGTCAACACAGATCCCTGAGCCATAGCTCTTCTCTGAAGGGAAAGACGGCTACTATCAGTCACAACATTGTGGAAGACATTAAAAAAAAGGAGCCGAAGTCCTGCATAATTTTCAAGACACTTGTAAGTAATAACACACAACCATAAGCAGCCAAAATGCTTATGGTCCCTTTATTTCTTAACAGAGGACTAGAACGGTTCATTTTGGCTAATACACTAATCTGATGTTAAAAGAATTTCACGTGTCCTTGAAACAAAGGCATTACTGCCACTGCTTCAAAAAAAGCCTTTATGAAATGAAGAAAAATGAAAGTACAGGTTTCCATGCATATACATACATACAAAGAAACCTGCACACTTGCACATACAGAGACAGATATAGGCACACAGTTCCACCAAAGCGAAATCCAAATCAGAGTTCTTACTGACGCTACCAGTCTGTAATACTCTCAAAAGTTCCCCACAACTGCCCAACACCTCACCTATCCTTTTCCGGCTGCACAAAGCCATGCTCATCTTTTCAGACATATCCTCAGGCAGGGCAGAAGGGCACTATGCCACAGAGCATTCAAGGCTTTCTTAGCACACTGCCAGGCAATGAGAAAATGCAGCTTCACTACAGCCCAGAGAAAAAGGCCAGGTTTAGGCATCAATCCAAATGCATTTTCCCGGGAAATGACCATTCCCAAACCCACAGAACAGCCTGCCTTCTGTGGTTATCCTTATACAAAATGGGGGTGAGAGGTGGGAAAAGCGTCTTAATTTCATACAGAAACAGCACAAATATATTTAATACACCTTTTGCAACAAGATCTTATTTGTTCTCCATTAAGCATCACGTAAAGCTCATTAGTGTGATTAACAAAACGACTTTCCCCAAGGACAAAAGTCAAGAGCTTGTGGGGCCTTCTATTATATAGTAGTAGGCCATTCATTATCTCCTAGATTAACTCTTTGTTTTTTCTTCTTGAGGTAGAGTTTCGCTCTGTCACCAGGCTGGAGTGCAGTGGTACAATTTCGGCTCACCGTAACCTCTGCCTCCCAGGTTCAGGTGATTCTCCTGCCTCAGACTCCTGAGTAGCCAAGACTACAGATGCCCACCACCACACCTTACTAATTTTGTTATTTTTAGTAGAGACAGGGTTTCACCATGTTGGCCAGGCTGGTCTAGAATGCCTGACCTCAAGTGTTCCACCCGCCTTAGCCTCCCAAAGTGCTGGGATTATAGGCGTGAGCCTCTGTGCCTGGCCTCGTAGATTAATAACATTTTCTGAATCAAGACCCGCTGGAGCCTTTCCTGGAAAAAAGAACATATACTTAGTCTCGTACACAATTTCTGGGGGCTTGCAGACCCTCCTGAAGCCTCTCCATGAACCCCTGGTGAAGTCCCCCTGCCAGAGAGCCTGAGGAAAGACATGTGAGTGAATGTGTGTGCACTAACAGGGGCGAAGACAGACCTGGATGCTCTGCAATCCCAGACGGCATGAGGGACCATGTCCCAAAGCTTGGTATGTGGCCCTGGGCGCCTCCCCCTTATTTTAGAAGCTTTCTAAGTTGTTTGGTTGTTTGAGATGGAGTATTGCTCTGTCATCCAGGCTGGAGTGCAGTGGCTCGATCTCGCTCACTGCAACCTCTGCCTCCCAGGTTTAAGTGATTTTCCTGCCTTAGCCTCCTGAGTAGCTGGGATTACAGGTGCCTGCCATCAAGCCCAGCTAATTTTTGTATTTTTAGTAGAGACAGGGTTTTGCCATGCTGGCCAGGCTAGTCTTGAACTCCTAGCCTCAGGTGATCTGCCTGCCTCGGCCTCCCAAAGTGCTAGGATTACAGGCATGAGCCACCACACCTGGCCACTTTCTGAGTTTTGAGGATCCAGAAACAAAAGGTTGGAAAGCAACACTTCTACAAGTTTACTGATGAGTCCAGAGAAAATCCAAAAATAAAGCCCCCTGAGGGTTTGTGAATTTGGCTGTTCTCAGTGGCCAGGTAGAGACTCTGCTCCACTTTCTTTCCCAGTTAGCAAGGAAGTGAAGGCAAAGAAATGGTCTCAGAAACAAGTCCCTAGGAAGTCTGCTTGAGGTCCTAAAAACTGTATTCAGATGCGTTATTCTAACCCCTCTCCCCCATCATCTTGGGTGCTGCAGGGGGGTGGAAAACACCCCATGAGCCCAGAGGAAAACTTGATGGCTGCCATCAGTCTAGCCACAGCCATACAGTGGGAGAGATGGAGGTTGGCAACTAAACAAACCAAAAGGGTTCAAGCCAACATTAGGCTTGCAGGGTCAGACACTAGAAAGGAAGATAAAGGTGCACCTCCAGTTCCAACAGCCTGATAGGATCTGTAGCAGGGAGTGCCACATTCAACAGCAAATGTAAAGGTAGACATCAGGTCTATGTGCTGCCTCACACTGAGCTTTCTATCCACATTTACAGAAGTTTTCTAGGAAGTGGTGTCTGTAAGGACTTGTCACTATGTGATTTGCTTTCTGAATTCCTAAAATATAGTCAGCAGAGCAGCCACTGTTTGTCAAAAATCTACCGTGTCCTTTAGCACTTAAAAGCCAGCTCTGTCCATCTATAAAGCAAAAAAACAGTGACATGCACTGCACATAATTCTTAAGAAACTATTTGCTTCCAATTTAAATACCCAGCTATTGCAAATGGAGAAATTAAAACTGATCCTGAAAGTCTAGCACTTAAACAAACTTGTACTTAAAAGCCTGACTACAGGTTTAAACCATCATAACAACGTAAACTAAAAATTGCAAACGGAAATCAATAAAATATACATATGATTAGCGTCAAACTGGGTAACCAATTAGGATCTGTATCTTTAATAAACATCTGGAGAATGCTAGTAGCATAAATCACTATATGCCATGCTGTCCCAGAGGAGTATGGTTCCTTACCATCTGTCTAAATCTGTTTAAAACCTCCAGCAAGAACTTAAAGTGTCATCTATCATCCCATAGAGCTGCCCAGACTTATGCTAGGGGTAAGCCTGGCTAGTAACCACTTTCTCCTTCCTTGTTTCACTGGGGAAGGGAAGACAGTGGCCTGTGTGTGGGGCCGATGTGAAAATAGTTCAACTAATGACTTCCCAACATGGGAGGCAAAAACTTCATGAATCAATTTTGCTGTCATCTTCAGCATGTCGTTCAATATGTCCTGCAGCATCCTAGGAATGAAGGGAAAAGGGCGCATGAGAGAAGTTGGTAGGAAGACAGGAGAAAGTCAAAGCCAAGGAAAGCCACATAAGTCCATTCCATCTAGGATCCAGGCAGGAAAGGCAGTTAGGAGCCAGCACTTCGCTCACCAGGTGAACTGTTGTCTCAGCACAAGAGCACGCTAATCAATCTGCAGGTTGAGTTACTGGATTTGAAACATCTGAAAACATTCTCTTTAGGCCCTTTCTCTACAAAAACAACCTAATTCTTCATTTCAAACTTCATTAAGCTGCCCCTCAAATCGCTGAATCATAAAAAGAAAAAACTCTAGGCCCTCCCTATGTATTGCAATTCTCAATAATAAAACAAAAAAGGTTTCCTAGTCCGTACCCTCAGCTATCTACTGAATCCCAGGCGAACCTCAATCCCACTAATGTACCTGTTTGGATCCTTTCCTAGCAGTGAAAAAAGCATCGCAGTTCTTCCAGCGACATTTCAGAGTCTGGAAGTTCGGATTAGTATGGTCGGTCAGTAAGTGTTGTTTTAAATGATCGACAACGCCAAATATCAGAGAGCAACCATGCCACTGGAGAAAAAGAAGATGAGGGGACTCAGTGAAAAAGGGTACAGTGAACGTGAAGCAGATCAGCCCTCACGTGGATCTCATAAGCATTATGAAAGCAAAACTAGCCCCTTGCTTTAAATGTATTCTTGGCTAGAAAATACAACAAAGCTAAGGCAACCTTGAAAAGACTGGAAAAGCCTTTTAATACTTTGGTATTTTGAGAAGACAAAGCACTAACATAACAATTACAACTTGTTAAATCCAGCAAATATTTATGGATAAATTACCTTAAAATTCCCTTTAAACTATATTCTTTATGTTGCCATCATAAAATGGAGTTTCTATCTTAGTTTATTCAATACAAAAGGCAAATACCTTTCCTATAATACTAAAAGGGTGTTTTTTGTTTTTGTTTTTGTTTTTTGAGATGGAGTTTCACTCTTGTTGCCCAGGCTGGAGTGCACTGGCATGATTGCAGCTCACTGCAACCTCCACCTCCCAGGTTCAAGCAATTCTCCTGCCTTAGCCTCCCAACTAGCTGAGATTATAGACGTGTACCACCACGCCTGGCTAATTTTGTAATTTTTTTTTTTTTTTGGGGGGTAGAGATGGGGTTTCACCATGTTGGTCAGGCTGGTCTCAAACTCCTGACCTCAAGTGATTCGCCCACCTCAACCTCTCAAAGTGCTGCGACTACAGGTGTGAGCCAGCCCGAAAGTGCTGTTTTTAACAATTCTAAGAGCTGTTGAATGTAAACGTGAAATAAAAATGTCTGATAAAGAAAACCACATTTGTGGAAATATTTATTGTAGAATACTGTTTGCCATGGAAGCCTGACTTTACTCACAGTCTTTATCACTTGAATTGCAATCTTATGATTACCTACTAATTTTTTTAAGCTGTGATTTTACTTATAAATGTGGCTTAATTTCATGTATTAGAAAGCATAAGCTAGTGTCATGCTTTCTAAGTGGTGGCTCAGTGGGGTTACACACCTGTAATCCCAGCTCTTTAGGAGGCTGAGGTGGGTAGATCACTTCAACCCAGGAGTTCAAGACCAGCCTGGGCAACATAGTGAGACCCTGTCTCTCCAAAATAAAAAAAATACAAAAATTAGCTGGGCATACTGGCACATGCCTGCAGTCCCAGCTGCTAGGGAGGCTGAGGTGGGAGGATTGCTTGAGCCCAGGAGGTTGAGGATGCAGTGACTATTGTGATCACACTACTGCACTCCCATCTGAGTAACAGAACAAGACCCTGACTCAAAAAAAAAAACAACAAAAAAGAAAAACGAGAAAGCATAAAGACTCTCTCTGTCTTGGCTTTTCCTTGCAGGCTTGTTGGTAAAGCCTTGTGATTCTAATTCTAACAAATGTTTATTTTTTTTAAGTAATGCAAAATTAAGTTTTTCCTCTGTCAGTACTACTTCATCCCTCTGTCTATAGAGCCAGAAGTATCTTCCCCATTTCTCTGTAGATGAACTCTATTTGTGTACTCTGGATCCTGTCTTTCAGTAATGCCTTTTTAGTCATGGTTTCACTTTCTGAGGTTTTAGTTACATATGGTTAACCATCTTCAAAAACAATATTGGAAAATTCCCAAGATAAACAATTGTTGAGTTTTAAATTGCACATTACTCTGAGCAGTATGATGAAATCTCATGCCATCCCACTCCATGTCGCCCAGAGGTGAACTGTACCAGTGTCCAACATATCTATGCTGTATTCACTACTACCTATTAGTCACTTAGCCCTCTTGATTATCACATCAAAAAAACAGACTATATCCCCCTCAGATAAGGAGGAACTGTACTAGATTTTGCTTGCCTTCACTGAGAATATTAAAAAGCAATGTGTAAACAGGGAAAAGTCAATAGGCTGTGGACAAGTGTAAAAGTCAAATTATAAAATGGAGAGTGTCAAGTTCATGCCCTCAGTGCTGAAAAGGATGATAGAGTTTGGAGGAAAAGCTACCATTATTAGAACTGATGGCAAAAAGTTAAGACAAGGCTTATAAGAAACAGTGTAAAAGTTTTTTTTTTTTTGAGACAGAGTGTTGCTCTTGTTGCCCAGGCTGGAGTGCAATGACATGATCTTGGCTCACTGCAACCTCTGCCTCCCAGGTTCAAGCAATTCTCCTGCCTCAGCCTCCCAAGTAGCTGAGATTACAGGCATGCGCCACCAAGTTTGGCTAATTCTGTATTTTTAGTGGGAGAAGGGGTTTCTCCATGTTGGTCAGGCTGGTCTTGAACTTCCAACCTCAGGTGATCTGCCCACCTTGGCCTCCCAAAATGCTGGGATTATAGGCACGAGCCACCACACCAGGCCTTAGTGTGAAAGTTTTAAGGGTTAATCATCAGTCCTCATCCAAAAATAAAAGTCAAACAATTCAGCCTGATGAACTGAAGTTTAGAACTTATACAAGATCATAATTTTTTTTATTTGCCTATTTCTCAAAAACCAATGAGGACACAAACCAAACCATTAACACTAGTATCTCTGATGAGTAGGAGCAGTAGAGGGAGCAGTGCCATTACTAAAATCAGCACTTCCACTTTTTATTTCATGTATTTCTGTATTGTTGTTTTCTAAGCATATATTGATTTTATACTGAAACAAAACCACCACGTAGGAGACAACCTGTAATCTACAGTGTAAGGCATAAAGTAGATGCTAAAATATAAAAATGCTACACTGATGATAATGAAGACCTATCAATTAGCCTAGGGTGAAGCAACCTCTAAAAGGTCAGTGACAAGAAGAGTTTCACTCCTTACCCAACAGCGGAAATTCTGCATCAGATTAAGCCTCACAGCCTGAATACTGCCATCATAACAGCCAGTGTAAATCTGGAGAAAGAGAGGTTTAAAATATCAGTCCAAAATACACACAAACTATAAAACACCCTCAAAGCACAAGTCACAAGCTCCTTGCAGCAGCTATAAGAAAACAAAAACCTAAATTAAAACCAGCTCCAGACTACTAGAATGGGAAAGTATTTTCCAGATCTAGTCTAGGCATTATGCAGCTGTGCTCCTTAGAAAGCCAGTCAGGATCAGGGCAGAGAGGAGTGGCAGGGCTCAGAAGCACCTACTTATACTTTATACTTTAACTGGGTAAGCCCTAGTTTCTGTCAGGTACTCTATGTTAGGCACCTGTAATTCATTGGAAAAGAAAGCGTTCCACTCAGAGTTTGAAAAACATGCATTCTGGTTCAACTGCGTAACTTTAAAATAAAATAAACAAGGCTTAGCAAGGTTATGTAAGTTAGTTTCTACTTTTAGATCTGCTGTAACTATGGCACACTGACCAAATCTCCTGACTCCATCCCAGTGTTCTTTTTTTTTAAAAAGATGGGGTTTCACCATGTTGGTCAGGCTGGTCTTGAATTCCCGACCTCAGGTGATCCACCTGCCTTGGCCTCCAAAGTGCTTGGATTACAGGCGTGAGCCACCACGCCCAGCCTTCCATCCCAGTGTTCTATTCAGATCATGTCTCTGGAAAAGGCACCACTCAATTTTTTGAAGCATCTTAAATTTACTTTCTATTTAACTGTAGTTGACACTACCATTTTTATAGTAATAATTTTGGCTATTAATAGAAAATGGAATATTCAACACTGTCTCCTGGTTACTTCCCTATTATGCCACCAAAAGAAAAGGTACTTAATATTGAGGCATATAAGAAGCAGATGTCACTTTTAGAAGTGACAAGAATTTTTTAGTAAATACATTCAAAAGCAAATATCTAACATGGCAAATAATACTCACCATGCTTTTATGGATGGTCATACACATAATCATGTCTTTGTGTCCTCCATAAACTTGTAGCCGATCATGAGACTTAGGCAGAAAAAAGAGAAAGAGAATTAAAGTTATTTATACCTTGCATTTGATAAGCACAGTCCCTAATGGCCTTTGGCAGGTTTAAAAACTATACCTGAGGTGCTAAGTTGAAGCCCTTGTGGCATTCTAACAGAAATAGAATCTAATGACAATTTTTCTTTTACGTTCTACTACTCAAGGAGGGAGCTGGTAATCAGAAGTAATAAAATCAATTTTGTTAGAATCAGAGTTTTAAACTTGAAATTGCACACAAGGAGAACTAGATAGGTTGGTTTGTTTATTATTTATTTATTTATTTACTTACTTATTTATTTTGAGATGGAGTCTTACTCTGTTGCCAGGCTTGAGTGCACTGGCGGGATCTCGGCTCACAGCAATGTTCCCCTCCTGGGTTCAAGTGATTCTCCTGCCTCAGGCTCCAGAGTAGCTGAGACTACAGGCACACGCCACCACACCTAGCTAATTTTTGTATTTTTATTTTAGTAGAGACAGGGTTTTACCATGTTGGCCAGGATGGTCTCGATCTCTTGGCCTCGTGATCTGTCCACCTAGGCCTCCCAAAGTGCTGGGATTACAGGCGTGAGCCATCGTGCCCAGCTGGTAGACAGGTTTTAAGAGACTGGAGCTGCTCTCCAGAAATTAAGTTTTGGCACCCAGGACTCAGATCAAGTATCTTAGAGCAGTTTCTGAAAGTAGTAGTCCATGGGCCAGCTATTTCATAATTATCTAGAATGCTTGTGAAAATGCAGATTCCTGGGTTCCATCCCACCTTACTGTATCAAAAATCAATGCTAAACCCAAATAGACAATCTCCCCAAATCATTCAAGCAAAATACTGAATCTAAATTCTACCTGTAATTCATAGACACGAACAAATTTGTCCAGGCAAGCAGTCACCATCACTTTTCCTAGGATATTCACCACAGTCACTGCATGATTGTGACCTTTATAGATCCGCACGAGCTCACCAGTCTATGTCAGAAGAGAATTAAGGGTCACTAGATTCACTTTCCAGATTCTTTCCTAGTTATAATTCTATAATTCTAAGAAGCATAATTCTGAGGATATTTTACACATACATCATTGTGTTAATGTTAATAGAAGCATCCCACAAGCATTTGTTACATATGCCAAATATATTAATTGTATCCTAATGGAGAGACTCTAATGTCATGGAAAGAAAATGGCCAGTATTCTATCTGTATGTATTTTATAGCCTTCAAAGTACTTTTACTTTTTTCATTTCACTGGATCTAGACAAATTCATCAGTTGGGAATATTCTGAAATGTACAGGCCAGGAACTGAGCTTTAAAAATCTGCTGCTATGACCTAAGAACAGTCTCTCAGTTTTCTGTTGTTCAGTTTTTTTAAAAGATGGGGTCTCACAGGTCAGGCACCGTGGCTCATGCCTGTAATCCCAGCACTTTGGGAGGCTGAGGTGGGCAGATCACTTGATCTCAGGAGTTCAAGACCAGCCTGGGCAACATGGTGAGGCTCCACAAAAAATACAAAATACAAAATAATTTTTAAAAAATTAGCCAGGCATTGTGGTGCATGCCATTAGTCCCAGCCACTTGTGGGGCTGAGGTGTGAGGATCCCTTGAGCCTACGAGGTTAAGGCTGCAGTGAGCCAAGATCGCACCACTGCACTCCAGTCTGGGTGACAAAGTGAGACCCCCATCTCAAAAAAAAAAGAAAAGAAAAGAAAAAAGAAAGAAATAGGGTCTCACTTGGTCACCCAGACCAGAGTGCAACAGTGTGATCATAGCTCACTGCAGCCTTGAACTCCTGGGCCAAACAATCCTCCCACCTCAGTGTGCTGAGTAGCTGGGATTACAGAACACACTGCCATGCCCAGCTAATTAAAAAAAAAAAAAAAATTTTTTTTTAAAAGACGGGGCCACTATTTTGCCTAGGCTGGTCTCAAACTCCTGGGCCCAGGTAATCCTCCTGCCTCAGCCTTCTGAGTAGCTGGCATTACAGGTGACAGCCACGGTAGCCAGCTCTCAGCTGTTTTTACTAGTTCTATTTTAACTATGCATCACATCTACTTTCTGAAAGCCTCAGCTGCTAAGTTTATTTCAAGTTTAAATGAGGCGTTTGAACTAAACCTTACATAAACTTTGAGTCTGTCCATCATTAAAAACTTTGATGAAGTAGAATTTCTAGGTTGCTCAATATTACGCAAGAGCATATGCAAAGGGATGATCATGAATCCCTTCAATGGATAAAGGGCTTAACTTAAATTGCAAGAGGTTTAAGAAAACCTTCCAGCTTTAACCATCATTTTATTCAAGGTTTCTTTACACAACACCAACATAACTTACGTGAATGTTGTGGGCATGGACTGACTGATCACTCGAGCCACTGAACACAAGATCATTCACTACCTGAAAGAAAAAAAATCAGTAAGTCAGATTCCTTATAAGGTTCTCAATTTTCTCTATAACTTGTAATACACATGGCAAATTCTAATTTCCATCCTATTTTGAGATGAGCATGATGAATGAGGTATAAAATAAAAGTTTCTCAGACAAATTTTCTCAGCTGAAACTTACACCCTCCCACCAGGCACGCTAATGAACTGACGACATATTCTTACGTCTGTTACCTTTCCAGAATGATTATGAAGCAGCCTAGAAGGGCGTTTGAGTATACTCACACTGTAACAAAATACACTCTTATTGTTTCTCAAATGAAAGTATATCACTTGGTCATGCAGGTGTAAAGAAAAGGTTAGCAATCTCCTTGCTCTTTCCAAGGTGGTGTTTCTATATTATGCATGAAACAACAAGGAAATGCCATTCAAAACCCTTCTTTGTTTTGTTTTCTTTGAGTCAGGGTCTCACTCTGTTGCCCACATTGGAGTACAGTGGCACAATCATGGCTCACTGCAGCCTCAATCTCCTGTGCTCAAGTGGTCCTCCCATCTCAGCCGTGTGAGTAGTTCAGGTGCGCACCACAACAGCCCGCTAACCTTTGTATTCTTTGTAGAGATGAAATGTTGCCACATTGCCCTGGCTCGTCTCAAACCTCTAAGCTCAAACGGTCCTCCTGCCTTGGCTTCCCAAAGTGCTGGGACTACAGACATGAGCCACCCCACCCGGCCTCAAAATCTTCTCTTGTGCCAGACAACTCCTATTCTCTTGCACTGTACTTGCCTTCATGCAAAGAATGGTTTTGCTGTGGCCCTCCAGAGTTCTGAGAAGCAGCCCATTCCGTGCATCACGTACACTGATGGTACAGTCATAAGATCCCACCACCAGCAGCTTTCGGGCACCCTCCTGAGCTGTGGCAAGACAGCTGACTGCACGAGGGCCATGGCATTCAAAGATCTCAAGTCGTTTGTTGTTCTGGAAAATAAAGCCAAGATTACAGCTAAAAACAACTTAGCTGGAAAACTTCAAAACCAACTTACCAAAATCATTACAACTTGGTACAAACTCTCAATTCTGTCACCAGTTCTCAAAATTTTCATTCCCACTCTGCATCCTTAATTTCTCCACCTCTGCTATTTCCCACTGCAACCCTCTTTGCTGAACCTCCCCCACCCCCTGATCTAAGGGGGCCAAACTCTTACGTTATGAACTCATTTATAACCTTCAACCCACACCATCCCAATCCCAATTAGAAATGGGTTCTCTTTTTAAGCTTTCTTTCACCACCTGGAAGTTAATGATAATGAAGAGCGAATCTTTTCTTTTTTTTCCTTCAAATTTTAGTGCATTTTCCAGACCCAGGAAGTATTTTTGTCATCCAAAATTAGGCAATCTATGTGTCACGCTGTTTCCAAAAACCTCTATTTAGAATTACTTCCCTAGGCAATTTCAGTAAGTCTGAAATTTTCCACCTTTTTTTTTTTTTTTTTGAGACACAGTCTTGCTCTGTCACCCAGGCTGGAGTGCAATGGTGTGACCTCGGCTCACTGTACCCTCTGCCTCCTGGGTTCAAGTGATTCTCCTGCCTCAGCCTCTCTAATAGCTGGGATTACAGGCACCTGCCACCACATCTGGCTAATTTTTGCATTTTTGTAGAGACAGGGTTTCACCATGTTGGCCAGGATGGTCTTGAACTTCTGACCTCAAGTGATCCGCCTGCCTCAGCCTCCCAAAGTGCTGGGATTACAGGCATGAGCCACTGAACCAGGCCTAAATTCTCCACCTTCTTATTATGATGTTCTTCTGGTACCTGGTTCTATGTTATCTCTCACGACATCATTTAGTAGACTATAGAAGTCTATACCAGAGTGGCAGGGTCACATCCTGAATCCCAAAATATTCTTTTATCTCAGATTTTAGACTTCTTTCCTTCATCTCCCAACCATCCCTGTTCATTAAGCCTCCCACTTCTACAAAAGGTACTTTAGATACATGCCTGGAGTAAGGTTCCTAGAAACTAAGCAGAAAGCTACAGCTGGGAGCCTACATTGCTGGTAGGCTTCAATCATTTTGAAATGCTAGGGAGACAAACTGAATGGAGGTCAAGACCCAAAGATGGACTGGCCTTGGTAAGCAGTCCTGGCTTTCTGTTGCAACTCCAGCAGCTCTACATTCTAAGAGTATGGGCAAACTAGGAAAAGCCCAGCCCCGATCTTCAAAAGTCACATCTATGCAGAGATTCTCAAATGTCTGTCTCCAGGACTTCAAAATTCACATCTATGCAGAGATTCTCAAATGTCTGTCTCTAGGACCATCTTCTCCGGTGCTTTTCAATCATTTAAAGAACTTTTTCAATGAATTTCTTGCCATCATCTCATCACTTTGCCTCAAGAGCCTTGCTCCTTACTCTGTCTACTACTTTTTTTTTATTAAGAAAAGAGACAGGGTCTCACTCTGTCACTCATGCTTGAGTATAGTGGTGTGATTATAGCTCACCGCAGCCTTGAAGTTCTGGCCCCAAGCAATCCTCCCACCGCAGCTTCCTGGGTAGCTAGAATTACAAGTGTGCCACCACACTTGGCTAAGTTTTTATTTTTTTAATTAAAATTTTTTTTTTTTTTTTTTTTTTTTTTTAAGAAACAGGTGTCTTGCTTTGTTGCCCAGGCTGGTCTTGAACTCCTGAGCTCAAGCAATCCTCCTACCTCAGCCTCCCAAAGTGCTGGGATTATATGTATGAGCCACCATAACCAGCCACTTCTGTCTACTTCTGATAATTAACCTCACCAAAGAGAAGATAATTAGGTAATTATCAAGTTTTAGCCGTTAAAATATTTTAAATTTACTTTTCTCTCCAATTCTATTGCCCTAATCCAATTTAATCAGATTTAGAACCTGTCTGCATCTAGAATGCAAAAATCTTCACTAATTACCCTTCTGTGACATACCATATCAAATAAATCGAATCACTTGGCACTTGATTATACACGCTAGATTCTTCTAACTTGACTTTTAAGTTTCCTGTAGGCAGAAACCATGACATATTTTAATGCATACCTTATGTTCATTCCAGCTAGCATGTACCCTATGAATGACACTGTAATAGTACACATTCTAACATATGGTTAAAAGATGACCAGGGGATATGGTGTTACAACTAATTAGCAGTCAAACCTATCAATTCTACCTCTTAGATTATCTTTCCTCCATTCCCTTCTCTTTATTCTGTTTAACCTTTCATGTCAGCTTCCACTACAAAGCCTCCTAAATGGTCTCCCTGCCTTTGCTAATATCAGTATTTCCCAATCTTATCAACTCCAGTGACTTTTTCTAAAATATAATGGATCATGTCTCTCTTACGTTAAGGCCTATAAAATAAAGTCCAACTACCTTAGCAAAGCACACAGGGCTATCAAAAACTAAATCTTATCCTGGGGCCTAGCACGTAACGGATTGCTCCATAAAGGCTAGGTCAACAAATGAATTTATCTGCAGGTTAGGAAAGAATGAAGCCATAAGAACATTAGGGCAAACCTCTTAGTTCACCGCACAGAATGGGCTGCCCTCACAAAACCCTAAATCAGTTCCAAACCACATCAGAGTCATACTCAAAGAAATTAAGTTCATTTTTCTTACTCTCTTTTTTTGTTAATACAGAATGCTTCATGAATTTGTCTGTCATCCTTGCGCAGGGACCATGCTAATCTTCTCTGTATCGTTCCAATTTTAGTGTATGTACTGTTGAAATGAGCACTTAAGTTCATTTTTCATGGTGTCATTCTTAAATTGAGACAGACTAGTTTAATCCATGACTCATTATTTGGCCCCAAATCTTCAGGCTTGGTTTAATTTAGTGGAGTTACATTTGGTCCTGGCACATTTGAGTCAAAGCAGAGAGAATGGAGGATCTTGTTTCACTTACATCAGAAGACAACTGTGTTTGAGTAGCGGCTAATTTTGCTGCTTCCTTACAGAAGAAAACAGGAAGATCCCTGCCTACTGCTTCTTCTCACAGACTCACACTATTTTCAAGTAACTTGGGAAGTAAGCCTTTTCTCCCTCAGCCACTAACCTTTATGCTGAAGGTGACCACAGTGCCATTTGCCAGTCCCGCATAGAGGATTCGCCATCTACTGTGGAGGCAGAGGACCCGGTCTTCCAGCTGTAACTGCTCGGCACACTCTTGGCTCTGATAAAAGCATACAACAGTTAATCAGCTGAGGGTACTGGCCAATGAGATGTCAAAAACAATTCCTCCATAAAACAGACTTTAAAATGATTCTTGGATGGAAGAAAATGTGGCATCTTCTATTTTGTAGGGGACTAGCTTAGATCTATTTCTCCTTTGAAATATGACGCCAAAGACTTCCAAGCTGTAGGTAACAGGAAAATAAACATAAATTCTAGTAATATATCCCGTGTTTCTAACTTAGAATATACAAAGTCTTCAAAGGGCACTATAGTTGGGTCTTAGTCTCTTAAATTAAGAAGCTAAATATAAAAGACAAAGCTGTGTTTTGACATCTAAAAAGGAAAATCAGCATTAGAGTCACATATTTGATAAGTGCATTAATCAAATATGTGGTTTTCTTTAACTGATTCTATATTTCAATAGCTCCCAAATGCCTCCTTCAAACTGGTGCCTGGTTAGCTGGGTTAATTACTCAAGAAGCTGTTAAAATATAAAGAACCTAAGCTCCAACCCCATCCCTGAGACTAATTCAGTAGGCTCTAGAATCTGTGTTTTAAAAAATTTCCCTAGTAATTCAGATGCATATGCCGGTTTAATACCTACTGTTGGATCTGACCTTCAAGAAACGATTTCTACGAATTTCCTCCAACTAGATTATACGAGCAAATAAATCTCTTTACCTAGAACCAAGAATTCGGCCAGGACATAGTAAATTCAAAATGTGTTGTTGAATGCTACTAAAGACCCAGGTGTAGCTTTTTAAGTGGGCTAGGACAGATATAAAATCAAGATGGTTATAATTAAGTAGGATAGGACAAGCTATGGGAAGTATGAGAGAAGCTGTGGGTTGTGAAGTTCTTTGATCTCCTCTCCCAACCTTCTTTCATACCTAAGAGTCAGTTACTTATTCAATTTCTACCCCTAAAAACTTACTAACATAAATGCCATATATAAAACTGTAAGATATAGCAAAAGACAGTAAATATGTCTAACTATTAAGATTCATGTTGCTTCTCATTAATCCACATGAGATCTTTTGTAACTTTATAGGGGAAACTGAACATTACATAGTAATAAAAAAAGAACAAACTGCTGGCACATGTACCAATACAGATGAATTTTCAAACATTATGGTAAGCTAAGGCTAGACATGAAAAATTACATGTGGTATAGTTATACTGATAGACAGCCAAGCACAGACAAAAGCAACCTATGAGGGTAGTAAAAATGGGGATTAGCTTTAGAAAAAGGTATGCCTAGGGAGGCATTTGAGGGACGCTTCAGGAGTATGAAATGGTCTGTGTTTTTGATCCTGGTGGTAGTTACGCAAAATTTATCTATGGAAAAATTCATCAAGCTGTATACTTAAAATCTGTGTGCTTTACTGTATGAAGTTATGTCTCATTGTCAAAAAATGATTACAAAATCTTTTTCACTAGTGTACAGTCCTGCTGTCCCAAACACTACACATTAGAACCCTAAATACTAAAAAGGTTTTCAAAATTTTTTTTGCTAATATCATGACTAAAAATGGTATTCCTTGTACTTCGGTTTTGATTTGCATTTATTAGCAAGATTGTATTATTTTCAGTTATTTGTATTTCTTCTTTTTAAGAGACTTGTTTGTTTTTTACCAATGTAGGTTTAGGGATTTATTTGTTTGTTTTTTGAAAGACAAGGTCTAGCTGTCTCCTGGCTGGAGTGCAGTGGTGTGATTACTGCTCACTGTAGCCTTGACCTCCGAGGTTCAAGGAATCCTCCCACCTCAGCCTCCCGAGTAGCTGAGACTACAGGTGTGGGCCACCACGCACACCTAGTTAATTTTTATTTCTTTTTTTTTTTTTTTTTTTTTTTTGAGAGATGAGATCTCGTCATGTTGCCTAAGCTGATCTTAAACTCCTTGGCTCAAGCAATCCTTCCACTTTGGCCTCCTGAAGTGTCAGGATTACAGGCATGAACCATTGCACCTGGCTATAGGACTTTAAAGGTGTAAGCCTCTTACAACATATACCAAACCTATGTTTGTCCTATCTTAAGTTACAGCTTTTTCCCGTTTTTATATAAGACTATTTCTTGGCAAAATATGCTTACAATTTTTTTTACAAGTCTGTATAATTTTTTTACAGGTTTGTAAGAGTTGCCCAGGCTAGTCTTGAACTCCTGGGCTCAAATGATTCTCCTACCTCAACCTCCCAAAGCACTGGGATTATAGGCATGAGCCATGGTGCCCAGCCCCTTTTTCTAGTTTCTTGGATTGTAAAGCTTTCTTCTTTTCTAACACAAGCATTAACTACGAATTTCCCTTTCAGCAACGATAGGATGCATTTTCTTTTTCTTTTTGAGACGGAGTCTTGTTCTGTCGCCCAAGCTCGAAGTGTAGTGGTGCATCTCTGCTCACTGTAACCTCTGCCTTCCAGGTTCAAGCAATTCTTCTGCCTCACCCTCCCAAGTAGCTGGGAATACAGGCACATGCCACCACGCCAAGCTAATTTTTGCATTTTTAGTAGAGATAGTGTTTCACCATGTTGGCCAGGATGGTCTCGATCTCTTGACCTCGTGATCCACCTGCCTCGGCCTCTCAAACAGCTGGGATTACAGGCATGAGCCACCGTGCCTGGCATATGCTGCATTTTCATTTAGTTAGATATTTTCTAATTTCCCATGTGATTCCTTCTTTGAACCACAATAATTAAGAAGTAAGTTATTTCAACTCCCTATATTTGGGGATTTCCTAGATTTCTGTTACTGCTTTCTAATAAATGTCATTGTGATTAGAGAACACACTCTGTATAATTTTGGTCATTTTAAACTGATTGAGACTTATTTAATAGCCCAGCATGTAGTCCTGTGAATGTTCTATGTGCACATTCTTGAAAAAACTGTGTATTCTGCCATTTTGAGTGGAATGTTTTATAAATGTTAATTTAATAGATCTTGTTCATTAATAGTGTTGTGCAGTTCTTTTTTTTTTTTTTTTTTTTTAAGTGACATCTTTCTCTGTTGCCCAGGCTGGAGTACAGTGGCGCAACCTCGGCTCACTGCGACCTATACCTCCCAGGTGGTTCAAGCGATTCTCTTGCCTCAGCCTCCTGAGTAGTTGGGATTACAGGCACACACCACCAGGCCCTGCTAATTTTTTTGTACTTTTATTTTTATTTATGTATTTATTTATTTTTGAGATGGAGTTTTGCTTTGTTGCCCAGGCTGAAGTGCAGTGGTGCAATCTCAGCTCACTGCAACCTCCACTTCCTGGGTTCAAGCAATTCTCCTGCCTCAGCCTCCCAAGTAGCTGGGGCTACAAGCACACGCACCACGCCCAGCTAATTTCTGTATTTCTAGTAAAGACGGGGTATCACCATGTTGGCTAGTCTGGTCTCAAACTCCTGACCTCAGGTGATATAGCCTCCCAAAGTGCTGGGATTACAGGCATAATCCACTGCACCCAGCCTAATGTTTTTATATTTTTAGTATAGACGGGTTTTCCCCATATTGGCCAGGCTAGTCTCAAACTCCTGACCTCAAGTGATCCACCTGCCTCAGCCTTCCAAAGCGCTGGGATTACAAGCGTGAGCCACTGCACCCGGCCGATGTTGCACAGTTCTTGTATATCTTTAATGGTTTCCTATTTAGTAGTCTATCAACTATTGAGAGAGGGTTGTTGATGTCCCTGACTATAATTGTGAATTTGTCTATTTCTCCTTTCAGTTCTATCAGTTTTTGTTTCATGTATTTTAAACTTCTGTTATTAGGTACCTGTATTTATAAGTGTTGTATCTTTCTGCTGTACTGACTCTTTCAGCATTATGAAATTTCCTCCTTTCTCCAGTAGTATTCCTTGTCTTTTTTTCATTTTTTAAAGAGACAATGTCTCATTCTGTCACCCAGGCTGGAATGCAGTGGCATTGTCATAGTTCACTGTAACTTCAAATTCTTCAGCTCAAATGACCCTCCCACTTCAACCTCCCAAGTAGCTAGGACTACAGCTACACACCACCATGCTTGCCTCTTTAATTTTTTATGGAGACAGTGTCTCACTATGTTACCCAGACTGGTCTGGAACTTCTGGTCTCAAGCGATCCTCCCACCTCAGCCTCCCAAAGTGGGATACAGGCATAAGCCACAGTGCCTAGTCACTTGTCTTAAATTCTATTTGCCTAATATTAACATAACCACTCCAGCTCTGTTGCTATTTGCATAGTATATCTTCTTCTATTCTTACTCTTTTACTTTCAAGCTATTGTGTCTTTACATTTAATGTGTATCTCAGCCAGGCGCAGTGGCTCAGGCCTGTAATCCTAGCACTTTGGGAGGCTGAGTCGGGTAGATTGCCTGAGCTCAGGAGTTCAAGACCAGCCTGAGCAACACGGTGAAACCTTTGTCTCTATTAAAATACAAAAAATTAGCCGGGCATGGCAGCAGGAGCCTGTATTCCCAGCTACTCGGGAGGCTGAGGCAGCAGAACTGCTAGGATCTGGGAGGCAGAGGTTGCAATGAGCTGAGATCATGCCACTGCACTCCAGCCTGGGTAACAGAGTGAGACTCCATCACTAAAAAAAAAAAAAAAAAAAAAAGTAAATTGTGTCTCTTTGGCTGGGCATGTGGTGCATGCCTATAATCCCAGCACTGTGGGAGACCAAAGCAGAAGGACTGCTTGTGTCCAGGAGCTTGAGACCAGCCTAGGCAACATAGTCAGATCCTGTTTCTAAAAAAACAATTTTTTTAATTAGCAAAGCATACTGACATGTGCCTGTAACCCCAATTACTCAGGAGGCTGAGGTGTGAGGATCACTTGGGCCCAGGAGTTTGAAGCTGCAGTGAGTTATGATCAATCACTGCACTCTAGCCAGGGTGTCAGGCCAAGATCATGTCTCAAAAATAAAAGTATGTCTCTTGTAGACAACAAAGATTTTGATGTTACTTCTGTATCCAACCAATTTCTGCCTTTTGATTTTAGTGTCAGTTCATTCATATTTAATATAATTATTAAATGTGGGTAAATTTAGGTCTCCAATTTGTTATTTGCTTTCTATTTGTCTCATTTTTACTCTTCTATTTCTCCTTCTACCTTCTCTTGTATTAAAGTATATTTTTAGCATGTCATTTTAATTTCTCAATTGACTTTCTAAGCTCAATTTCTTTGCATTATTCTTTCGGTAATTACTCTAGTGCACTATTTTCTCAAAGTGTGGTCTCCAAACCATCTACATCAGTATCACATAATAACTTATCAGAAATGGAAATTCTTTTTTTTTTTTTTTTTTTTTGCTTTTTTGAGGCAGAGTCTGGTTCTCTCACCCAGGCTGTAGTGAAATGGCACAATCATAGCTCACTATCACCTTGAACTCCTGGGCTCAAGTGATCCTCCTACCTCAGCCTCCCAAACAGCTAAGACTACAGGTACACACCACCACACCCAGCTAATCTCTACTTTTCAAAGAGACAGGGTCTTGCTATGTTGCCCAGGCTGGCCCTGAGCTCCCAGCCTCAAGCCATCCTCCTGCTCTAGCCTCCCAAAGTGCTGGGATTACAGGAATAAACCATGGCACCTGGCCTGGAAATGTAAATTCCTGAGCTTGATCCCAAGTCTACTGGATCAGAAACTCTGAGAAGGGCAGTGTGTGGTGGCTCAACCCTATAATCTCGGCACTTTGGGAGGCCGATGTAGGAGAATCGCCTGAGCCCAGGAGTTCAAAAGCCTGAGCAACATGGTGAGACCCTGTCTCTTAAAAAACAAAAAAACACCTCTGGGAGTGGGGACCAGTAATATGTGTTTTAACAAGCTGTCCAGGTCGATGTGATGCACACTAAAGTTGTGAGCCAGTGGCTCTAGGGATTTCATTTTTTAAATTATAACAATCTAGTTCAAATTAATACTGACTTATTTCCAGTAAAATATAAGATCCTTGTACAAGCACAGCTCCATATCCTCCCCCTTCTTTATACTCCTGTTATCACATATTTCCATCTGTATGTTATAAACTTAATAACAGTGTTATAAATTTTGCTTCATATATCTCCGTCTTTTAAAGAAATTAAGAACATATCATATATAATTTTAAATGTAATCTTCTCATTTCTTTCAGTGCATTTAAGTTTAAAAAACTCTCAGAGGAGATGTCCACTTCTAATTCTGCAGATTTAAAAAATTTATACATTTTACTCTTTATTCTATCTAGGATAAATTTTGACATATGATATGAATAACATTTGTGGCAAAGACCGAGGAAGGTATATTATTAGTGTAGAAAGTGAAAATGTACTGGTGGAGAGAGACAGATAATATAGTTAAAGTCTAAGTCTCGTATCTACCTAAGGCGATACCAGTGTGCTAAACATTGTTCAGAAGCAAAAAGGAGATGGTGGGTACAATGCAGCATCTACCACAGTGTCTCCATTCCACATAGTAAATACAAAGGTGACTCAACATGAACCACTCTGGATTTCTCTGGACCCACCTACCTTAACATTATAGCAGCGGATGGTATGGTCACTGGACCCAGTATAAAGGGCAGCATTCTTCCCGGAGGTCTGAGTAACCAGGAGGCAATTAACTTTGGAGGTATGACCCTCAAAGACACCAATACATTTCCGACTCTAAAGTTTAAGCACAGACCAGATTATTATTTATGAGATATAGGAGGATTAGATAATGCATTTCCTCAACAAAAAGATGCTAAAACATTCAGTTCACTGCTGTATCCTCAATGTCTAAAATAGCACCTGGTACACAAAAGATGTTCACTATCTGTATGTTCACCAAATGTCCAGCAAACAGTCACATGCGATGAGGTATATGAAACTATATGTTAGTTAAGCCATATCAAAAAATACTTATAGCAATTCACTGTAAGATAGCCAGAATTTTAACTAATGATTAGGGCAAAGCTTTCTGACATATAGATCAAGGACCTAGCAAATCCAAACTGTAGCTAATTACCCACAAAAGATGTGCATTTGATAAGCAGCTTGTGAAAATGCACCACGGTATTCAAAAACATGTCAGGTGCTATCACAGGTCTACTGGTTGTGGTGTTGCTTCTTTTGGGTACATTCCAAATGTTATCTCAGTGCACATACTGAGATCTATTTAGAATGTAATGTACATATATACATACATATACATGTTTTGATATCCTGTTCCCCTAGATCTAGCCTTGCTTCCTTCTTTCAGTCATTTGTGTTAATCCTCATATCATTAAGCTAAAGGAATCTACACAACCTGTTACCTATAGCAAACACATTTTTCTGGTCCATCATGTAACTTTTTAATTTTCACTGACTACAGCAATTTTAAATACTTTCATGGTGTTCATTCAGATAACATAATGGTCCTCAAATTTCTTAGCTGTCATTGTTCATAAACATAATTAGTTTACTAACAAATTCAAATTAAAAAATCAAAAGTTCATTCTTTTGAGAGTAACAAGCACTACATAATACTAAGTGTGAGGTAGTAGAAAAGTGTTGCTCTCCTTAATAACTTGGATTCTGTAATCAATTACTGGTCAGGAAAAATAACTCCTCCAATATTTCCCCAATATTCACTTCATCCCTCCTCTATTATGTAGCTGCTATGCAAGTGACCCCATTACCAACTCCAGGGTTGAGACCTGAACAGTCCAAGACCACTGGTGTAATTCCAACCCCCTTTTGCCATAGGTACGTTCAGGGAATAAAACACAGGACCCTTTTGCGCTGGCGGGAGCAAAAAGAAACCCCAGTGGCTTCTGACATTTAATTTGTGAGCAGGAGGGGAACTAGCTTTTAGAAAAAGGTGATACCAGAGAAGGCAGAGTAGAGAGACAGAAAGAAATTAAGTCCCCAATGACCTTGCTGAGCTGCTGGATTAAATGTATCTGAAGTCAATATAAGGCCCACCCCTACCTCCAGACAGCCAATAAATTCCCTTTATTGTTTAAAAGAGTATAAACTGGATTTTCCAAAACCTGCAACCAAAAACATTCTACATGTTATATCAACTTACCACCAGATTATAAACCCGGACAGTTTTATCTGCTGAACAGGTATATAGTAAGTTCCCAAATATCTGAATTGCATTTACAGCAGCTTGGTGCCCCTCAAAGCTTCCTTCTGTGGGCTCATCATCATCTCCTGGCTCTGAAGATATTTCTGGAAAACAAGAACAGGTTTCAGAGACATGTCTGCTACAGTCTGAAAAGATAATAAAAAATCAGAACTATTATACAATACAGTGGTCCCTGGATTAAACCAAAAGTAGATCCCCTTAAAGCTTAGTTCCTCTATTAGACTACCATAATTTTCATTAAACGTCTTCACTAAGAAGACGGCATAATAAGCAAAGGAAGGGAAGGCCTCTCACTTAGGAAAAAGATAATTATAATACATAATGAGCTTTTGAGTGATACTTGGAAGGTACCCAGTCTCTCCCACACTTCCAAAAAGTTATTTCTTTGAGTAACGTAGTATTCCTTAAGCAGTTTCTTCTCAAAGCAAAAGTCCTTAGAGCCAATGAAACATTGATACTAATTAGTTGAACACATAAGGGAGCCAGTAAGACAGATGAGAAGAGCCAGGTGTGGTGGCTCACATCCGTAATTTGAGCACTTTGGGAGGCTGAGGCAGGAGGATCATTTGAGGTGAGGAGTTTGAGACCTGTCTGGACAACATGGTGAAACCCCTGTCTCTACTAAAAATACAAAAAAAAAAAAAATTGCCAGGTGTGATAGCACACACCTGTGGTCCCAGCTATTTGGGAGGCTGAGGCAGGATAACTGAGATTACACTGCACTCCAGCCTGGATGACAGAGTAAGACTCTGTCTCAGTCAGTCAATCAATAAGACAGATGAGAACAGAATCTGAAAAACCAGGATTTGAGGTTTCAGGAACATCAGAAACATTAATCAAGGTAATCCTCTTGGTGATACACCTCTCCCCATTCTCCCACTCTACAAATATATTTAAGTAGGTTTAAATCCTGGCTTTAATATTTACAAGTAATTTCATTCTGTGGTTAATTTAAATAAGACTGAACAGCAAATACCTGAAGAATTCTTTGATCCTTTTATGGAGGAGATCACAGTTTGAGTTTCTGCCACACTACAAAATAATAGCAAAAGAGTTCTCAGCATCTGTGTGAATGGGGGGGTAGTAAAAGTAATACTTTCCTGACTCAAATTATTTTTCTAAACAATGGGCAAAGTAGCAATAATATAAGACATTAGTTTTTCCATCTGAAATTTCTAAGTGAAGGGAAATAAAAGCAGAGTGAGCATTTATAACACAGTCAAAAGAGAAAGCAGAAAATCTCCACTGCCAACCTTTAATTTTTCCATATCTACAATCCTTACTGCATTCACATAAATTTTGATTTTTAAAGAAATTGTGATTCAAAGTTTAAAATTCTATTTTAAAAAATAATGTTGCTGAAAGCTTTTCTGACTGGACTGATACAATATTCTTACCTTACAGGGATGCCATCTTTATAGCGAGTGCCAATTTCGCTAGTAGAGCTAACTTCATCACACCCAGAACGAGAAGTTTCTAGCAGGTTTTGCTCTGTAGAGTTCCAAATATCTTTTTTAGATGGGCTGTCTGGTTTCTCTTCTCCCGATTCTGAAGAACCAATGGCCACTACTTCCAACTGAGGATTAGGAATTTCTAGGACTTCCAGAGACGAGTCACTATCTGGCTCATCTCTGACACTCTCCTGCTCCTCACCAGGCCTGCTGTCTTCCCAAGTGGAGGTTGTTACTTTCCCCCCTTTAATTAACTTTCCACCTTTTACTTTCCTTACAGGTTTAACAGTCAAAATGTCCTGTTCAGTGTCACTATTCTCAGGAACGTGGGCAGCCCGTAGAGTTTTTTTCTTCCGAAGTTTCTTCTTTTTCTTGCTTCCCCTAGTCTCAGCTGATGTCAAAGTGGATTCTGCCTGTTGTTCAGGCTGGTCACCTGGAGAGTGGGGTTCCTTCTCCAAAGGGGTTTCTGAAGCAAAAGACAATCTTAGAAAAGAACTAGTACAGGCTTCAGACCCACTGTTGCTTTTGGTTGGCTCTTCCCCTTCTTTGTTTATGCTAGAAAGACCAGCTGATTGGGAAGAGGGAGAATTTTCTCTGTTTCTGGTATGTCTTTGCTCCACAGAAGACTTCAGTTCTTGGCTAGGCTCACGGAAACTTTCTGTTGACTCTGATAAGGACAATCTAGCAGTGATGACTGGATAAACTGGAAAACTGTCACTGATCTCTCCTGAATTGAGAGGAAAAAAATTATTGCACCCTTTTTTGTTTGCTGCAATTTATCCATAACTGAAACTCTACCTAATATTTCAATGACATGTTCACACAACCATGACTGTTTCAGCTGGTATCCCACCCCTCAGTTTCCCATCACCTACATACACACCTATTATTGCACTTACTACCCTCTGTCTTGCGTTAATCTCACAAACACTGTGTGTGTCTTATTCCCTACAAAAGCCCCTTGTGGGTAGGGATTGTTTCTATCTATCCTTTTTTCTTGTTTTAAATGTCCACATATTTAACATTGTGTTTTATTCTTGGTAGACACTTAAATGTCTACTTAGGTGAAGTGCTTCTACTTTTATTTCTCTGACGTTTTTATTATCTATACCCATTCAATTTAGCTACACTTCAGTAGTTAAATATTTGTAGACTTAGAAATGTCCATTTCTGGCAAGGTGCAGTGGCTCATGCTAGGTATACTGGTGGGCTCCTGTAATCCCAGCTACTCAGGAGGCTGAGGCAGGAGAATTGCCTGAACCCAGGAGGCAGAGGTTGCAATGAGCTGAGATTGCGCCACTGCACTCCAGCCTGGGCAAAAAGCGAAACTCCATCTCAAAAAAAAAAATATGCTAGGCCAGGGTCAGTGGCTCACACCTGTAATCCAAGCACTTTGGGAAGCCAAGGCAGGCAAATCACTTGAGCCTAGGAGATCAAGACCAGTCTGAGCAACATGGCAGATCCCCAACTCTACAAAAAAAAAAACATACAAAAATTAGCCGAGCATGGTGGCAGGCGCTTGTAGTCCTAGCTACTCCGGAAGTTGAGGTGGGAGGATCACCTGAGCCCAGGAGGTCAAGCCTGCTGTGGGCTGTGATTATGCCACCGCACACCAGCCTGGGTGACAGAGTGAGACTGTGTCTCAATAAATAAATAAGCAAGCTATGCATTTGATACTAACATCTGTATCATATTGCAACACAGTACTGGTAGTAAAATCTAGAGTAATTTTTTAGAAATCACACAATGCCAGTTTGTTTGACTTCATTTTCAAATACAGCACCATTGTGGTAACACAAACTTCTAACAGGATTTAAAATAGCTTAGAAGTTATTCTTAAATGACAACCAGCTGAGTTATCATTTGATGAGTGCTATTTTTTGAAAAGAGTGAAAACCCTGGCTATTTCTCAAAATCAAGTTTCTATTAGATGATTCCAAACCCCACAAGCCCTCTACCTTCCATCATGGACACCTGCCTCTCAAGCTTCCATTAATCCTGGTTTGTATTTGAGATTATGTAGATACTAAGTGCAAAGAAATTCAGTGGATATACCTTATTTAGAAAATTGGCTGAATTAACTTCAACCCCGTTTATTTCAAACAAAACAAATTTTGTACCTTTCCTAATAAATGGAACTTTGTGAGTCAACTCAGTAACCCTAGATTAGAGGAAATAAAAGGAAATTACAGATATTTAAATCATATTCTCTAAAATATTTTAAATAATCCTTCTGTATATATAAAGAGAATTTCAGTGAAAAATTAGTTGTAATAACTTTAGTTTTAATAGGCAAGTATGGCTTTCTGCCACTCATATAAAAATGCCCCAGTCTGACTACTGGGATGTCCTTAACCCAGAGAAAAGCTTACATACTATTAGCTTTCAGTAATTCCTTGGACACATTGCAGGCAGAGCCTTGTGGCACAGCATTCACATTCTCATCTTGTTCAGGAGACATGGGCTCTTGTTTAATATGAACTGATGAGTCTGGAGCAGGGACACTGCCATGCGCTTGGAAAATAGAAGATGTGGTTACTTGAAGAGAGGCTCCGGTGGATGATGGAGACACATGGGAAGACGGAGGCTCCAGAAAAAGTGGGAAAAAGGGAGTGGGCAGCAGTGCAGCATCAATGGATGTTTGAGATCTACTGTTCCTTCGTTCTCGTGTGAGGCTACAGGGAACCTGGTCTAGGTGCTCAGAAGGTTCATACGTTTCTAGAATGGGAAACATACATATACAGAAATGCAAAAATGTCATCTGAAAAGTCACTTGTTTCTGAGCTAATTTGTATTTTTAAACATAAGAAAAGAATTTTAAAAAGTTTATTAGTATAGTCCCTCATAATTCTCTAAAATATGGAGAATACATACAATCTCTATAACCACCAAGGATACAGACAGAATAAGCATCAACATTCCATTTTTTGTTTTTGAGATAGGGTCTTGCTTTGTCACCAGGCTGGATTGCAGTGGTGCAAACTCTGCTCACTATAGTCTTGACCTCCTAGACTCAAGCAATCCTCCTGCCTCAGCCACCCAAGCAGTTGGGATTATAGGCACATGCCGCCATACCCAGCTATTTTTTTTTTTTTTTTGAGACAGAGTCTCACTCTGTCACCCAGGCTGGAGTGCAGTGGTGCAATTTCGGCTCACTGCAACCTCTGACTCCCGGGTTCAGATTCTCCTGCCTCAGCCTCCTGAGTAGTTGGGATTACAGGCATGCGCTACCATGCCCAGCTAATTTTTGTATTTTTAGTAGAGACAGGGTTTCACCATGTTGATCAGGCTGGAATTATTACCATTATTATTATTATTGTTAATAATTATTAACAATTTTTGTATTTCTTTGTAGAAACAGGGTTTCACACCATGTTGCTCAGGCTGGTCTCAAACTCCTGAGCTCAAGCAATCCACCTGCCTCAGCCTTCCAAAGTGCTGGGATGATAGGCATGAGCCACTGCACCTGGCTACCTTCCAATTTTTCAAATTTTAAGTGAGTTATCCAAAGTTATACAGGTTACTAATGAAAAGCAAAGATCTGAACCCAGGCCTTTTGATTCCTAATCCAAAACTCTTTCCATAACATAATGTCTTTGTTGCTAAACATTTTTTTGGATGCATAGTCTACAGACCTTTCTACAGAAGGATGAAACTGGCCAGTTGTGGTGGCTCAGGCCTGTAATCCCAATCATGTGGGACGTCAAGGTAGGAAGACTGCTCAAGCCCAGGAGTTTAAGACTACCCTGGGAAACATCAAGAGATCCTATCTCTATAAAAAAATTTTTTTAATTAACCAGGCATTGTGACACACGTCTGTAGTCTCAGCTACTGGGGGGAGTAAGGTGGGAAGATTGCTTGAGTCCAGGAGGTCAAGGCTGCAGTGAGCCGTGATCATGCCACTGCACTCCAGCCTGAGTGACAGAGCAAGATCCTGTCTCCAAAAAAAAGGATGAAACCAAGGAGACAGGAGAGAAATAACATGACCTTTTCATGAATACTTTTCATTCCCCTGAAAGAGAACAAAAAGGCCTAGCACAGTGGCTCACACCTGTAAACCCAGCACTTTGGGAGCCTGAGGCAGGCAGATCAACTGAGGTCAGGAGTTTGAGACCTGCCTGGCCAACATGGCAGAACCCTGTCTCTACTAAAAATACAAAAATTAGCTGAGGGTAGGGTGGGCACCTGTAATTCCAGCTACTCAAAGGCTGAAACACAAGAATCACTTCAACCTGGGAGGCAGAGGTTGTAGTGAGCAGATATTGTACCACTGCACTCCAGCCTGGGGGACAAAGTAAGAATCTGTCTCCAGAAAAAAAAGAAAACAGAACAAAAAAGTAACAATCTATAGAGGGCCCAATCCATCCGATGTCCTCTGAATACCTTGTAATCCCTGTAGAATCTGTATTCTATGGGTTCTCAGTGCACTCATCTCCATAGTTATCTAAAAATAAAGTATTTTATTAAGCATTTTGAAATCCAACTTGTAGGATCCTCTAGATCTCCCCACTTTTCTTCTATGTCCTGACCAAAAATCAGAGTGTCTTGACTGCTCTGTAACCCAGCCAGATGCAGGTTTTCCCCAGCACTCTTGAACTTCACCTGGGGCCTTGAAGATTCCCAGGTACTAATTAAAGTTTCCAGGTTGTTGCCCAAAACACTGAAAGAAATTGGCCCTGGTCCTGAGCCAAATTCCTTAAGCCCTCATATAACTCCACATCCCGCCCCGCTGGCTGTGGATATACCGAGGGAGAACACCCCTTTCTTGCTGTTCCTTGTGGGGACTGCTGCAGCCTACTCTGTGAGCAAGCTCTCCTAATAAATGCTTTGGTCTCATCACCCTGGTATTTCATGCTTCTTTCATTGGAATCCTAACTGACCCCCATTAGGCACAGTCTGGGGCACTTCCCTTGTGGGAACTCCCTGCTACTGTTTTTGGGGTGACTACAGCCATGGGTTTGGCAGGATGAAACACGATTTCAGAGATGATCCATTTTCATTAAATCTTCCACATACTCTTACCTGCTGCTTGAGCATAAGCAGCCTCTGAACTTCCACATAAGCAGTCTGAAGGGCTGCACGGGCTTGCAGAAGATTGTTATCCATGCACTGCAATGACTTACTAAGTTCTTCCTCCCTTAAAGAAATGTTCAGCAGCTGGTCAACCTGAGAACGTTCTACCAAAAGAAACCATAAGGTTCAGGTTAATATCAGAGATTTCCCTTTCATCACACAGCTCCTTAGAAGACTGAACTATACCCATTATTTAGGATAAGCCTTTATGTTCTCTTCAATAGGTCATTGGAAATTCACAAAACATTTAGTTAAGCACAATGATATCAAAGCTAGGAACCAGAAGTGAGAACTGCTAAGATGGAGGTGTCTCATAAGTGCTAGTGTACCATGACATCATACTGTCTCATCTAATCACTGCCTTCCACCACCACCTTTCCAGGTGAAATCTCTGTCCCATGTAAACCACCTGTTCTAGGTCTCATTTCCCATTCTTCCTTTATCTATCACTGTCTTTACATATGACTTTTGCTTAGATTAGACTCTAGACCTAGACTGCTTGCACTCGTACTAATCCACATTTAGTCTGTTAGTTGACTTAAAAATGGTTTTTCTTAGAGAAGACTTCCTGAAGAAAACATAGCTTTGAAGTAGTACATTTAACTTACTACGTATTTATCATCATTTTGTTTGTCTCTTTCCTATCCAATATGCCAAGACCTCTCCCTTAAGCTCCAGACCCACATATCCAACTAATAACTATGATATTTCTAGCTAGGTATCTCAAAGGTCCTTTAAGGCAAAGAATCCCTGAAGAAATTCATCATCTTTCTCTATTCTCAATCTGCTACTCTCATGGAGTTTTCTAGCTCTATATAGGAACCATCTGGTTGTCCCAGCCAGAAATGTGGGTCGTCCTTGACTCCTCCCTTATCCATCACATCCACTCACTCAAGCCTCGTCTAATCACTTCTGGGACTAGCCCTTTTATTAGAACTGGGTTAGAGTTAATGAAAACAAGAGTCACAGAAGTACATCAATGAGGAAGCAATGTTAATAACTTCTTTCTATAATTTAGAAAAGCAACCAAGAAAGGTAGTGTGGAGGTAGGGTGCAGCAACCAAGATGCCTCAAAAACAGAAAGTGAGACAAATGGCTATACATGACCAAGAGGGCCAACATTTTTCATCCCACTGAAAGGGCTCAAGGAAACTTCCTGGCTTTATATTCTCCAAGAGATATACTAACCTTGGCTTACAAGTCTATGTGGCATCATATATTTATTTTACAGTTGTAACTGGATGTATTAGGAAATCAAACTTTTCTTTCCTCTTAAGCAAGGCAACAATAATGTCCAAAAAAAGTAAATGGACAATCGGTGTTTGATAAATGACAAGCTATGCTCTGTGTCAAGTTGTAAAAACGCTGAACTGCTACCGGAACCTCTTGGGGCTGGGCACGGTGGCTCACACCTGTAATCCCAACACTGTGGGAGGCCAAGGTGGGAGGATCACTGGAGCCCAGGAGTTTGAGTCAAGCCTGGGCAATATACCTAGACCCTGTCTCTATGAAAAAATTAAAAGAATTAGTGTGGTGTCATATACCAGTAGTCCTAGCTACTCAGGAGGCTGAGGGGAGAGGATCTCTTGAGGCCAAGAGTTCAAGGTTACCAAAAAACCAAACAAAAAACATCAACCTCTTTCTCCCAAAATATTCTGCACCATACCTTTTTTTCCTTTAATTTTCCTTCTTTTATTTTTTCTCTCAAGGCTTGGGAGTTCAGGAGAAGATCCATCCTGGAGGGATAAAGAAAACAAAATAATATTCAATGTGTAAAAGCCATTATCCAAGAGGAGAAAAAGGAATCAATTCTAAGACAGTCATACACTGGTCTTCACTACTGCTACCATCTCTGAAAAGATCGTAGGAGTCTCACGCACATGGTACAAATTCAAATTTTAGTTGAATAAATGTATCTGATTTAAAAAAAGAGGAAGAAGAAAAAATAATCCAGGGTGAAGTGCCTTCCTAGCATTTTAGAGGTAGTAAAGCCCATGGTGGTTAGGCAAACCATTCCACCTTGGTGTAGTAAGGCAGAAGTAGAAGTATAGACAAAGTTGCTAATGTATATTTATCTGATTTATACCTTGGCTTAGTTTCTACTTTAAATTTCAGCAAGAAAACCTTTACAACAAAAAGCTTAACAGTCCATGAGACAAGCTTTTTGTCATAGGACAATCCCTCAGTTTAAAGTGTATTTTAAGTTATCCAATAACATCTACTACATATAGCATCTAGCTCAAAGGAGCAGAATTGCAATTTGAAGCAAGTCTAAAATTCATGACCTTAACTACTCTGTTTATCACCTCAGTATTAAAAGAGAGAAGCCCAGCATAGTGACACATGCTTGTAGTCCCTGCTACTTGGGAGGCTGAGGCAGGAGGATTGCTTGAATCCAGGAGTTCCAGAGTAGTCTGAACAACACTGTGAGACCTTGACTCTAACATAAATTTTAAAATATTATAAATGAATAAATAATGAAGAGAAGAGCCCATTTTTTTTCATAGTGCCAGATCCCTGGCATAGTGCCACCTGCCTCAGCCTCCCAAAGTGCTGGGTTTACAGGTGTGAGCCTCCGCACCCAGCCAAGAAAAGATTCTTAAAGGCCAGGCTCGGTAACTGAAGGATGAAAGACAGAGTTACACAGACTAAAATATATTTCTACACTATGCTCATATATATGCACTCTAATAGTATTATAAACTATCTTGGGGTTAAGCCTAGCACTCTTGAATCCAGCAATCATCCATGTCCTACAAGTGCAACAGTAGAATGCCTTTCTTCAGCAGCAGTGCAGAATGCATCTATGAAAAACAGATTGAGTTACAGCTGAAGATGTGACTTACCCTTGGTCAGGTGATACAAAGAATCATTGGCTTGAACACTGGTTTTAGATATGACTTCATATTTTCCTGGTACTGTACATTCATATTAGATTACATTTAATTTAGCAGAATTACTCAGTGAAAGAAACCAGTAGGATGAAAGTAAGAGCCTCACAATTCTTCTAAAAGTTGAGAGATACCCAAGAAAAACAGTTGAACCTTTTTTAACAAACCACCAACTTGCCACATGCAATGTTCTACAAAAAGCAGAGGGAATCATACTTACTCCAGTGGCTCTTCGTTTCTTTCTAATACTGTGACCATCATTTTGTTCGGTACCAGAGGTACAGCTACTATCTGTGGCTGCATCAGCTAAACTGGATATTGCAAGGACTGAGGATGCATTTGATGATAGAGAGTTTCCTTCTCCATTACTCTCCTGGGAATTCTGACTCTCTGAAGGTGGTACAGACCTCCCCTGGCTGTTCAAGTCTTTTGCCGAGTGCATCAAGGGTATTATATGGTCAGAGGGTAATTGTGCACTATGTCCCCTTCGGGTAGCAACATTTTCAGCGCTTTCACCTGTTTGGAGGGAGGCAGCCAGAGGTGTCACTTCTTGTTTGAGGTGCATGGTTGCTTTCTGACTCTGTGCAGCCCTCAATGAGTTACTAGGTGAAACCATCTGCTGGGGCTCATTTTCTTTGCCTGTACCTTCCTCACTGAAGAAGCTATACACAGAAGGAGCTCTGTCCATGATCACACTGCTCTCAGAAAGGCTTCGCTTTCTTGCCAAGCCAGGTGAGGAGGAAATGGAAACACTGTCCCACTGGAATCCTTCTAGACTGGACAGATCAGGTTCCCCATCCAAATCCAAGGCTTCTTGTTCATTTTGAACAAGGGGTACCATTTCTATGCCAAACCTTAAGGAAGAAAGAAAAAATGAAAATATAAATTGATATGGTTGTTGGGAGGGGCACTATTTTAATGTGCCAGGCTCTCTAAAGCACTGAAGTTGTAAAAAGGAAGGTGGATCTTGTCCTCAAGGAGCTCACAGTCTAGTAACTGATACAAAGTAAATATATTATGTTGTGACAAGTACCAGATTACAGATTTGTATATAGCTGTTAAGAATATATTTGAGGGAGTAAAATTTGAGTTTTATTTCATAAGGAGTTCTATATTGATAATAATATATACAGCATATAATATTTAAAAGCAAACAAACCAAAACCAAAAAAAAACCCCTTTTATTGTTTTATGGAGCATTTACAAGTGCCAGACATTATGCTGAAAGCTTTATACTTATAATTCCAAGTACTACTCACAGGGTGTGAGGAAGCAAAGTGGAGGGCAATATATCCATTATTTCAATAAGGACAGAAATGCCTCTGAAGCCTGGAGAACTGTATTATTGTGCAGCAGAGTTATGACTCTCAAGTAGCAAACCTATGTTGAACCCGGTTTTACCATTCAAAAAAGTCTAGTACCTCAATATAAGATGAAGAGCCAAAATATTATACAAGTGCTTGAGAGAGCATGTTGTAGTCATAAAAAAGCTAACTATTCATAGGTTCTATGTAAAAGGTAATGAGAACAGTTATCATTCAGTAATAGCATACATTCTAAAATTAAGATCTAGAAAAAGACACAGATTTGTAGATATACATTTTTCTGCTGTCATTTTCTACCCATATAAAGTGGTGGATTTTACCCCTATAAAGTGATTATTTTTCTTCTACATCACTATCTTGTTTTTCAAGTAGGTGTGCTTCCATTTTAACCTGCACCCTCTGCTACGAAATACTTTATTCCGTCTGTCATAGAGTATCAGTCATCATTTAACATTAAATCAAGACATCTACAACAGATACTGTTGGCAAACATTTAATTAAATGAAACAAGTAGAATTCTCTTTATCAGGGTCAAAGGGTTACTTTAAAAGAAAGTGAGAAAAAAAAAAAAGACACAGAAAAGCAGCACGCACCTGGGTAAGCCTTTGCCCAGCTCTTGCTTTTTCTTGGTTACTTGCTGAATGACCTGTTCCCAGTTGACATTTCTCCGAGAAGCGTTTAGAATCTGCCGTAGGGTTGGCTTGAGCCCAGACTCCTTCTCTGTCTCACTCTTACGGTGACCACTAATGTTACGAATGCGGCGGGCACTATTGAGGTTTGGCTCAGGAAGGTGTACTCCAGTTTTGCTCTTCAAACTAATGTGCCGGGTGAGATCCCTCTGGAGTGAGGCAGGAAAGCCAAGCTTACTTAGTTCAGGCAGGAGAGGGCCCGAGGGATGACTGATATCACTTTTCTGAAGCTCTGCTTCCAAGCTAGTACTCTCAAAGCCTTCTGTTTCATAAGATACATGAGATTTAACAGAGCCATCAACCTGTGCATCTTCTAGAGAGGTCTTTAAGTCTAGCAATAAGCCAGGGTGTGAATTGGCTGCAGATGTCATTTGTAACTCAGATTCTTTCTGGTGAAGTGTGGAATTACATGGGGAAGTGGATAGTTCCCTAGAAGTCTTCAGGATTTGGTCATCCTCCTCTTTCTCATCAGTAGTACGAGTGCTACAGGATAATAATTCTGTAGTTGCAGAACCTAGGGCTCCAATTTTTGTTCCATGTTTTTCTGTGTCAGATGTCTCCCCATCACTTTCATCTTCTAATGCATGCACTTGAAACTCAATTTTCAAAGACCCTTTTTCAGATTCTTCTACATTTCTACTTGCTTTTGCATAGTTCCTGGTCCTTTTAGAAGTGCTACGAAGTGGATTTTGCAATGACTGATGACACTGTAACACCTCTTTGGCCTTTCGTAATGTATCATTTAAATTATCACCAGATTCCTTTTGAGAGCCAAATGTACTTTTATTCCCTTTTAAAACACGAGGACATGAACTACGCAGTTTGGATATGTAAGAAGAACCATGGTTATCTTCTGCATGGTTCTTGTTCGAGGGATTTGAGTGTTCTCCAGAAGAAAAAAATTTCATTTTGGTGTTTTTTGAGGTATTCTTTGGATCTTGCTTTTGAGAAAATGATTTAGTGGCTGGACATGGAAGGAGTGGGGATTTCAATGATGGCATTTTATCTGGGGTATGCTCTTGCTCAGGTTTTTCTGTAATGGGGTACTGTCTCCCTACCTCGAAGGAAGCAGCAGAGTCAGAAGAGGCTTTATGATTGAGAGATTCAGTATGTATTTCTTTTTGTGTTTTCTGTGTTGGGGTATTATGTGTTTCATCAGTTTGGGGCTCTTGTATTCCTGCAGTTATCAAGCTAAAATCAAAGAGAGGTTTCTCTATCATTTCTGACTTGTTACCAGTGACATCTTTCAATCCCAACTGTAAATCCAGAGTCTTCTGAGAAGGGTAAGGTGTCCAGCGACGAGGCTTTTCCCTCGCTGCACTGCCATTCTTTCCACTAACTTTGGAAGTTGCAGTGTCTGTTTGTTTAGTGGTTTGGCTTTCCAGCTGCTCAAAATTGAAGTCGAGTAAGCCTTCTGAAGGAAATGTATCACTTGTAAATCCTTCAGAAGGACCTCTATATGTGGCAACTGTACCAAGTTTGTCATTTTCTTGCTGCTGCCAATTATATCTGTCGTGATTGTATTTGCTTGACTTACTAGAGTTCTTGTTCCACAGCATAGTCATGTCTTCCATTTGACAGTTAGAATTTCTGTTTCTGCCTGGTTGAAATTTGTCTCCAGGGCCACTGTAATTCCAATTATTTGTACTACGTACACTGGATTTCCAGTTTCCGTTACTGTTGTTCATATGCCAACTGGAAAAGCCACCTGTTCCTTCAGAATGCCAACTGGAATTCCTTCCTGGACCATTATGATTCCAATCAACTGCTCCACTATTTGAATGCCAACCACCTCCAGAATTACTATAGTTGTGAAACCAAGTCAAGGAACCTCCTGCAACACCCTTATGCCACCCGGAACGTCCTCTTGGTCCACCACTATTCCTCAAAGAATGTGGAAAGCTGTTTTGCCTAGTATTATTAAAGCCATCTTTTTCCCATATCCAATCCCGTTGTGGAGGTCCACAATGATGCCATGCAGGCTGACTGTAACTCTCTCTGTCTTGGTAAGGAATTCGGTCTTCTCGTCTCCATTGGGGTCGTCTATCATCAGAGTTTACTTCTTGGTTGCTTTTGGAAGGTCCATCTTGTCTGGAAGAGAAAGTTTTTCATTAGTGATTTAAAGGAACTCCTATACTTCCTTGAAAAGCATAACCCACCAAACTTCCCTTGCACTTTCCTTCCCTGTTACTTAGAATATATAACCAAGTCTACTTTTATATCTAATAGTGGTTGTTTTCATATCTTTAAATGATAAACTTATATTCCTAAACTTATTAACTTAAAAATTAAACATTTTAAATTACTTAAATTTCAAATAATTACAACTATTTCCCCAATCACCCAGAAATATTAAAAATTTGGCACATTTGGCTAGGCATGGTGGCTCACACCTGTAATTCCAGCACTTAGGGAGGCTGAGGTGGGCAGATCACTTGAAGTCAGGAGTTCAAGACCAACCAGGCCAACACAAAGAAACCCCATCTCTACTAAAAATACAAAAATTAGCCAGGCATGGTGGTGCACATCTGTAAACCCAGCTACTCAGGAGGCTGAGACACGAGAACCACTTGAACCCAGGAGGCAGAGGTAGCAGTGAGCTGAGATCATGCCACTGTACTCCAGCCTGGGTGACAGAGCGAGATTGTCTAAAAAAATAAACAAAAATTTGGCACATGCATATTCTCCTCCCTTTCTTGGTTCTGTTTTTCCTAGCATGTTCTCAGATTTTGTCCCTATCATCCAATTATTATTTTCACATTATGCAGCTTTTCTAGAATAAGAACAATTATATTTTATAGTTACAGTTATCTTTTCCTTTTTTTTTTTTTTTTGAGACAGAGTCTCACTCTGCAGGCCAGGCTAGAGTGCAGTGGCACTACCTTGGTTCACTGCAACCTCCATCTCTTGGGCTCAAGTGCTTCTCCTGCCTTAGCCTCCAAAGTAGCTGACATTATAGGTGTGTGCCATCATGCCCAGCTAATTTTTGTATTTTTAGTAGAGACAGGGTTTCACCATGTTGGCCAGGCTGGTCTCGAACTCCTGACCTCAGGTAACCCACCCACCCATCCACCTCAGCCTCCCAAAGTGCTGGGATTATAAGCATGACCCACCTCCCCCAGCCTAGTTGTCATATTTAATACAATTTTGTTCAGCTGCTCTTAACACCATTATTTTTCCAGTTAAGGGTTCATTCTGAAAAACTAAATTTCTTAACCTATTTTAAATAAGATTATACATTAAATGTTTATTTTTATTAATAAACACTTTGTCTAGTACTCATTCAACAACTCTTAGTGGCAAAAGAAAACTTTTATGTATAGTTCCGGTTTGTGAAGGGCTTAGAACCTAGCTGAGATAATAAGGTCACAAAAAGGAGTAAAATAACATATACCATAGAAGTAGTATACACAATATGTGCTATAAGGAGCTTCATGAGCTAGAGGTTTTTATAAAGAAGCTACAGCTGTTTCAACTATTTATGTTAGATGAAGAGTCCACAGAAACATGAATAAACTTATGTAAACATCAAAGCAATAGGTGTAAACACCGTTTTCTTCTACAAACTGCCTATCGTGGGCATGGGCATGGTGCTTAGCATGTGGTTGGTGCTCAAAATAATGAGAACTGCTAGTTAAAATTTACTGAGTACTGGCCGGGTGCAGTGGCTCATGCCTGTAATCCCAGCACTTTGGGAGGCCCGAGGCGGGCAAACCACAAGGTCAAGAGATTGAGACCATCCTGGCCAACATGGTGAAACCCTGTCTCTATTAAAAATACAAAAATTAGGTGGGGGTGGTAGCACATGCCTGTAGTCCCAGCTATTTGGGAGGCTGAGGCAGGGGAATCGCTTGAACCCAAGAGGCGGAGGTTGCGGTGAGATGAGATCGTGCCACTGCACTCCAGCCTGGTGATAGAGTGAGACTTGGTCTCAAAAAAAAAAATTTACTGAGTACCTAAGTATTACACATTTAATGCAAAGCACCTTATATAGATTATCTCATTTAGTTTTTATAATCCTGAAGCAAATATTCTTAATATTTCTACTTTTTAGAAGAGGAAATTGAGTAGTAGAGAGGTTACAGAACTTGCCCTAGAATAAGACAGCCAGAAAGTAGTAGAGCAGAGATTTAAACCTTGGCAGTCTGACTCTAAAGTCTATACTCCTAACCATTAGGCCTTCAAAGAATGAACAACTCAGAACAAAGTTTCCACATTTGAGCTCCTTTCTCTGAGTTGACTTAAAAATCTTAAACTCAGGCCGGGCACAGTGGCTCACACCTATAATCCCAGCACACTGGAAGGCCAAGGCGGGGGGATCAAGAGATGAGGAGTTCAAGACCAGCATTACCAACATGATAAAACCCCATCTCTACTAAAAATACAAAAATTAGCCAGGTGCGGTGGTGCGCACCTGTAGTCCCAGCTACTCAGGAGGCTGAGGCAAGAGAACTGCTTGAACCTGGGAGGCAGAGGTTGCAGTGAGCCGAGATTGTGCCACTGCACTCCAGACTGCATCTCAAAAAAAAAAAAAAAAATCTTAAACTCAGTACTAACTTTATGACATTTTGGACACAAATGGGAATTTCTTCCTTTTTCACAAGATGGAATTAAAAAGTCTACCTAAAAGTTCAAACATCCACTCATATTATATAAATTACAATCATTTCTAAACAGGAGGCCCTGTTTAGAAAGTAACAAGTATTATTAGATACACTAGCAGAATTTTTTATAACCATTAACCAAATTACCTTTCTCTTTTGATTCCATGCAATATGTAACTTTTGACTTCCAAGGAGACCACTGACTCAGCTACACTACTGATATGATCAGAAATGGGAGAACTGGGGGATAAATAACTCATGAAGTAGAATTCTTCGATCATGATGAATTGACTAGATTCAGAAGATAAGACCATTCCATTAAACCCACAGACCAGAAAGAATAATCTAAGTTAAAAATTCATGAAGGAAAAAACAAAAAAAACCTCATGAAGAAGTAGATGATTTTGACCAGGTGTGGTGGCTCGTGACTATAATCTCAGCACTTTGGGAGGCCAAGGGCAAGTGGATCACTCGAGCCCAGAAGTTCAAGGCTGGCCTGGGCAACATGGCTAAACCCCATCTCCGCCAAAAATAAAAAAAAAAAAAAAAAAAAAAAAAAAAATTAGCCAGGCATAGTGGTGATGCATGCCTGTATTCCCAGCTCTTGGGAGACTAAGGTGGGAGGATTGCTGGAGCCTGGGAAGTTGAGGCTGCAGTGAGGTATCATCATGCCACTGCACTCCAGCCTGGGTGACAGAACTGTCTCAAAAAAAAAAAAAAAAAAAGTAGATGATTTTATAAATAGGTCACCAAGGAGACATATCAAAAGACTCAAAAAATAGTAACTATGATACAAATGTCTAATCCACTCTGACTTAATGTTTAATCATTTACACAGATAAAGTTAATAATGGCACTAGTATGTAAGAACAAAATAGAAGTTAGTCTCCCAGAGGCTCCAACTGCCTAAAACAGGAGAAAGTAAACTGCAACTATATTAAAAGTAATGAAAATGTCATTTGAAGGACTAAGCTACTAAATGATTTAAGAATTATGTTGTGTTGTTATAGGTTGAATGTCCCTTATTGGAAATGCTTGGGACCAGAAATGTTTTGTATTTCAAATTGCTTTGAATTTTGGAACATTTTTGCATATACATAATGAGATATTGTGGGAATGGGATCCAAGTCTAAACATAAAATTCATTTATGTTTCATATACCCTTTTATACACAGTCTGAAGATAATTTTAGGTAATATGTTAAATACTTTTGTAAAATAAAATGAAGTATGGAATTTTCTGGTGGCCTCATGTTGGCACTCAAAAGTTTTGGATTTTGGAGCATTTTCAGATTTTGGATTAGGGATGCTCACCCTTTATTGATATTTTAAGACTAAGAAAGTCTCCTTCAAGGACTTATTTTAAAAACTTAAAAAAAAAAATTAATTTGTTGTTGTTACACAGATGAGGGCTTCCTATGTCGCCTAGGCTGGTCTCAAACACCTGGCCTCATCTCTTTATGCACCAGGACAACAGGCCTAAGCCACTGCACTTCCTGACGAAAAAAACTTTTAACACATAGAGTAAAAACAACTTCCTTTTTTTAGTCAAGCCTCTAACTAAAAAGGAGGTACAGACCAGATATAACTAGTATCCAACAAGAATCTTTAAATTTTTATTTTAGAATCTGAAATGATTCTCTACATGTTCTGGGACTTAAAAAATTATCCCACCTCATAAGTGCTTCTCTTTCTCTCTCCCTCACATCTGAAAATTTCTACTTCATTGATTAAATTCTTTTTAACAAATTTTATAATTAAACTCTTTAGACTACAAAGCAGTAAGGTAAAAACATAAATGCCTAATACCTGAATGTATAAATGTAGGTATAAAATCATGGAGTACAAGTTAGAAAACTTATATTGCCCAAATGATCTTGACACTATCAAATATAAAATATAAATTTATTCAATAAAACACTGTGGTAGTCACTGGGGATTCAAAGACAGATAAATCAGATTTGGCAGAAACACCACGTTAATTCACACCAGTCAAAATATATTTTCCTAAGAAATGTTACTTTGGCAATAAGAGATACTATATTATTTATTCAATGAAGCTTATATTCTAACACCTTTCCACTAGAAAAGTTAGACGCCAAATAAAAACTTATTGATATTCAAAAGATTTGGATACCAGCCAGGTATGGTGGCTCATGCCTGTAACCCTAGCACTTTGGGAGGCTGAGGTGGGTAGACTGCTTGAGGTCAGGAGTTCGAGACCAGCCTGGCCAATGGGATGAAACCCTTCTCTAACAAAAATACAACAAAAATTAGCCGGGCATGGTGGTGGGCTCCTGTAATCCTAGTTACTCTACTCAGGAGGCTGAGGCAGGAAAATCGCTTTAACCAGGGAGGCAGAGGTTACATACAGTAAGCCAAGTTCACACCACTGCACTCCAGCCAGGGTGATAGAGTTAGAGTCCGTCTCCAACAACAACAACAAAAAGATTTGGATACCAATAAAACCATTCTCAACATAGTTACCAACATGGCAAAAATTTCAGATATGTAATTTCAGATTACAGCTTATGTAGGAACAATACTGAGTTTGCTCTTTTAAGGAGATATTACAGTAGCTCAACAAAGCATGTCATTGTCCTTAGATTAATAAGACAACAACCTTAAGCTAAACTTTATACCTTAGTTTAAATGTTATAGGCTGAACAGTAAAAGTTATAAAATGTACTCTCTACTATGTTCTGTTATTGATAGGCTTTTTAAAAAATCAATTACTTACCGACTTTGCTCTTTCCTTTGTTTTATTAACTGAATGAGTTCCTTGTCAAAATAATCTTCTTCCTCTTCCTCTCCTTTTCCATCATCTTCTCTTTCCTGGGCATCAACGTTATCTTTGTGCAACTGGCCAGAAATGTGCTTTGCATATGCGGAAAGACCCACTTCTGTGACCCCGCACACTCGGCACTCATGACTAATGTCCCTAGGGAAAGAGGGAGATGAGGGACATTCAATTCTCCCCACTGGCATGGCACACTCACCAGATCTGTTATAGTTTCCTCTGAAAGACACTGTACACTTGGGCACAGTGAAAAATTAGTGCTAATCAATTTCAATGCTCCTTTCATCACTTTTAATAAGTTTGTAAGTTACTTTTGAAATGAGTTTAAGATTCTTTTCCAGCAATCAAGAGGCAATACACTTCAGATAAACGTTTAGGAGGAGAAATCTTCTTGAATTGCTGTACTTAAAATCTTGCCAGAGGAAACATGGTGAAAGGGGAGGCAGGGCAGGGGGCTCAGAGCAAGGAGAAGTTGCTCTGGAGCACACCCATGGTGCCAGCTGCACTCAGAAAGCCTGGTGACAGCACTTACATTTAATCTTCAGTCTAGAGCTTTCTTCCAGTGAAAGTTAAGGGGTGGAGAAAAAAGTAGGCGGCGCAGCCAATCCCAACTGGGTAACTAAATCGGAACAGCTGGAGCTCTGCCTGGAATGTGAGGATTCCGGACGCCAGGAGTAGTCCAGGCAAACTTTTTTGGTCTGGATGATACATGTGATCTACATTCTGCTTCAGAAGGGCTTATTTTAAAGGGAATGGAAAGCATTTCAGTTGCAGGAAGTTAACAGCTGAGCCAGGCAAATGTGTTTTCTCAAGTTTCAGAAAATGCTATAGTTCAGGATGCAAAATCAGGTTTTTAGTTAAAGTAGGCAGATTTTTTGTTTTTTTTTTGTTTTTCACTTTACACGCTTCATGGCAAATCTCACTTAGCCAGTCTTCAGAAGCCAAAGTCGAATCAGTGTTCAGAGATGTAGCAGATCAATAATTTAACTGCTTATTGGCTTCTAGAAGTCCGTTGACTGGGTCAGCTGTTTATGCAGTCATTTATGAGAAACATCTGAACACCATAGCTACAAGACAGCAGTATCCATTCAACAATCCAAATTGGCTTAACTCTGTATCAGGTGTCTTGAGTTTAAACTAGTTATATTTGTGCACTTCCTATGCCAATCTATTAAAAAAAAATCAAAAAGACATGCCATCTTTGTCCAGACAGAAACACATACACACACGTGCACCTCTGTTCCATCTTTCCCTCACAAATAGCTAACTAGACATGAGCAGAATTTATTTCAATTAACCAGAAGAGACCCTCAAAACCGGGCACCTCATTTACTAGAAGACAGTATCTGTTACAGATCACCTGAATATTCATTCAAGAAAAAAAAAAGGCGGAGAACGGTGGCTCATGTCTGCAATCCTAGCACTTTGGGAGGCAGAGGCGGGCAGATCACGAGGTCAGGAGTTCGAGACTAGCCTGACCAACATGGTGAAATCCCATCTCTACTAAAAATTAAGCTGGGCGTGGTGGTGCACACCTGTAATCCCAACTACTCAGGAGGCTCAGGCAAGAGAATCATTTGAACGCCAGAGGTGGAGGTTGCAGTGAGCTGAGATCATGCCACTGCACTACAGCCTGGGAGACAGAGCAGTACTCCATCTCAAAAAAACAAAACATAACAAAAAACACCTTACAAAAAAACAGCTGAATTCCGAGCATGCTGTGTTTTGGTAAGGTGTTTTTTTTCTTTCTTGAATGTTCAGGTGACTTGTAACAGAAACTGTCTTCTAGTAAATACTTAGCATAGTCACTCTTGTCTAGGGTGACAAAGCATAAACAAACAATGCCCAGTAACTTTAAAAAACAACACAATTCCTTATTTTGTATGAATCATGAACAAGAGCTCAGAAAAACTGAGAAAATTTGCAAGTTTTCACTGGTTTTTGATTTTGTATCCTCAAATACTGACTCCCCACCATCTTGCTCTGTTGCCCAGGTTGGAGTGCAGTGGCGCAGTCTCGGCTCACTGCAACCTCCACGTCCCGGGTTGCAGCAATTCTCCTGCTTCACCCTCCTGAGTAGCTGGGACTACAGGGGGGCACCACCATACCCAGCTAATTTTTGTATTTTTAGTAGAGATGGGGTTTCACCGTATTGGCCAGGCTGGTCTTGAACTCCTGACCTCGTGATCTGCCTGCCTCGGCCTCCCAAAGTGCTGGTATTACAGGTGTGAGCCACCATGCATAGTCAAATACACTCATTTTAATATAATCTGACCAGGTTCCCTAAAAATATCGATACCTGATTACTCAGAGTATCAATATTCTAATTCCTTCTAATTCCACAGGTACTTAAATGCATTATTTTTACTGAGGGCTTTCAACTGCACTTTCTACATTTGTACACTTAAAGAATAATCCTCGGCTGGGCATGGTGGCTCACATTTGTAATCCCAGACTTTGGGAGGCCAAGGCAGGTGGATCATCTGAGGTCAGGAGTTCGAGACCAGTATGGCCAACCTGGTGAAATCCCATCTCTACTAAAAATACAAAAATCAGCTGGATGTGGTGGCAGGCGCCTGTAATCCCAGCTACTCAGGTGACTGAGGCAAGAGAATAATTTGAACCCGGGAGGCAGAGGTTACAGTGAGCCAAGATCACGCCATCACACTCCAGCATGGGTGACAGAGCGACACTCCATTTCAAGAAAGAAAAAAAAAAGGAATAATCTTCAACTTTCTCCAGTTTACCAGGGATACTGATAATTTTCTCTCAAGCAATTAAATTGATGGTAGCCCATACCAACTGAATGCTAATAACAAGCCGTCTCAAGGCAACACACAGAGAAGTGAACAATATATAACCTATCACAATGGTCAGCATCAGAACAGTCTCAAGACTATAACAAATCTACAATATCTCATTTACACTATAAACATTCTAACCAACTCATTTTCCGGTTAAAAAATCTTTTTGTCTTAAAACTCTCTAAAACTGTGGAAAATGTTTTAGCCTACTTTTTTACCTAAAAACTCATAGAATGCTAAACTGTATATTGCAGTACCAGGGACATCTTTCAACTGGGGACTTCAATATAATCCCTAAAAGATATTTTAAAATAAAATCCCTGATTTTATCCTTATTTCTGGAATGCAGAGAATTTTTCTCATGCTCAAACCATCAAAACCACTCTCTCTTAAAAGATACAACTAGAAAGCCATACTGATTTTCCAAACAATTGAGGAATGTTGTATAAAGTAGGCAGAACTTAACTGTTAAAAATAAACGTCATAATCATAAACCACATATCCTGCAACCCCCAAAGCACAAATGTATGTTGGATACAGTCAAACATTTTCAAACCATTTTGCAATCCTACTGAGAAAGCATATAACCATAGTTTCAAAATTATTGGACAGAGAACACATCAGAGACCCCACCCAGAAGGGCACAGGCAATAACTGCAGTATAAAAGTTAACACTAAAAATGATTTTGCAAAAAACCAAATCCCTAACATTTTTCGTATAAATAAAATCCTGTTCTAATAGAAACTTTACAAGAAACTTCCAAAAGTGTGTAGAGGTAATATGGTTACCTCCACACATATATCTGCATTTTCAGGAGATGTGATTATACTACCCTATTCCTTCTCTATGTAACCACATCTTCTGAAAATTCAAATGTGTATGCAGTAAGCATATTGCCTCTGTTCTCTACACAACAGGCATTCATGCTTCCACATATAGTGGAAGTTTGGGAAACCACGTTTTAAAAACCTATTAACAAATTAAGTAATATTTTAATGATGCTACTTAACAATTCTTTATTAATAATCAGTTAAAATATGTACTACTTTGTATAAACAAAATAATGATGGGGGAAATGTACAGTTTTGCTTCTTGGCTAGCAAAGGCAATAATTTTCCTTAGGGCATTTAAAGGAGGGCCTAAATTAGTTTCATCCTGTTACCACGCAATTTCCTCTCATGTGTGAAACGCAAAGTCTTAAGATATTCTCTCCATAAGCTTTTCTTTATTAAGCTTGCTCTAACTACCCAACAACAGCTGCTGAATACAATAAAGGTTTGTGCCTTTTTAAGAGTCTCTATCTGGAGTTGCTACTAACGGCCCACACATCTAAAGAAGTGTATTAGGAAAAAATAGGGAAATGTTTCACATGTCTACAGCTGTGAACCAAATAGGACCAGTTACTTGCTGCTCATTCAAGCTTTCATGCAAAGCCCAAACAACACTTTACAATTCTTAGCCAGATCACAACCAAAAACTGTAGACACAACCATAAAGAGGAAAAGAAAGTATCAATGTCAGAAACCCAGTAGTTAAAAATGAAATCCAGAGGAAACAATCACAAACTGAGGATAACAGGGTAAAGGAATGATGACTGATAATTATTTGTCCCTATGGCACAAACTGGTGAAGACCATCCTTACAGTAAATGCTCCAAGTCAGTAAACCATTTTTGAGATTTTATGGGGTTTTCTATAATTTTGTAAGCTGTTTTTTCTTCCTACCTGTTTGTCTTCTTTCTCATATGTAACATAATTTGTTACAGGTCAGGAACACTATATCCAGTATGTGAGTAAATAAGTACTAAAGTGCTATTCTCTAAAGAAAATGAGTTAGGGTGCTAAACCTGACATTCAGAGAGGCTTTTAGTGCCTTTTTCCTAATTATTTGACTGTGATCCAAATAATTGAAAATGGTAGATAAAATCTCCATGGCACAGTGTAGTTTTATGGGCGAAAAAGAAACACAGAACAAAACATAAATGATAATGTGGTTCAGTTATGTTAGTATCACAAAACAAAATGTGAATCTATAAATACAAATGTATGGGCGAGGTGTGATGGCTCACACCTGTAATCCCAGCACTTTGGGAGGCCGAGGCAGGCAGATCACCTGAGGTCAGGAGTTAGAGATCAACCTGGCCAACATGGTGAAACCCCATTTCTACTAAAAATACAAAAAATTAGCAGGGCATGGTAGTGCGTGCCTGTAATTCCAGCAACTAGGGAGTCTGAGGCATAAGAATTGCTTGAACCCAGGAGGCAGAGGTTGCAGTGAGCCGAGATCGCACTATTGCCCTCCAGCTTAGGCAACAAGAGCAAAACTCTGTCTCAATCAATCAATCAATCATGTATGTATATAAATACATAGAAAGCGGTCTGGCCGGCGTGGTGGCTCACGCCTGTAATCCCAGCACTTTGGGAGGCCAAAGTGATCAAAGTGATCATGAGGTCAGGAGTTCAAGACCAGCCTGGCCAACATAGTGAAACCTGTCTCTACTAAAAATACAAAAATTAGCTGGGCATGGTGGTGCACATCTGTAGTCCCAGCTACTCAGGAGCCTGAGGCAGAAGAATTGCTTGAACCCGGGAGGCAAATGCAGTGAGATGAGATGGTGCCACTGCACTCCAGCCTGGGCAACAGAGCAAGACTCCATCTCCAAAAAAAAAAAAAAAGGTCAGGACAGGATATACACCAAACCACTGAGTCTCCTCTAAGAGGGAAATAGGATTTAGAGGGGAATGGAGGAATAGTGGGTGGGGTGGGGAGAAGACTTTTGCTTTTTAAAAAACTTTTTATGATTCTGTATTGATTATAAACATGAGCCTTATGTGACCAAACTTGGTTATGAGACAGGGTCTCACTGTCGCCCAGGCTGGAGTGCAGTGGCACAATCACAACTCACTGCAGCCTCGAACTCCTAGGCTCAAGGGATTCTCCTGCTTTAGCTTCCTTAGTAGCTGGCCTACAGGTGCAAGCCACCACATCTGGCTATTTTTTTTTTTGGTTGAGACAAGGGTCCCACTCTGTTGCCCAGGTTGGTCTCAAACACCTGGGCTCAAGTAATCCTTCTGTCTTGGTCTCCCAAAGTGCTGGGATTATAGGTATGAGCCACCACATCCAACCCAAACTGAGTTTTTAAAAATGTTTTGGCAGGGCGTGGTGGCTCACGCCTGTAATCCAAGCACTTTGGAGGCCAAGGCGGGCAGATCACCTGAGGTTGGGAGTTCAAGATCAGCCTGACCAACATGGTGAAACCCCGTCTTTAAAAAATAAATAAATAAATAAATAAATGTTTTAAATGGCTGTTTAGTGATGTCTGAAATAAATGAGGCATTAATCTTTGAATGCAGTGGGCTTCTCTCCAACAGACTAGATTTACTGACCTCATTTGTTTTGTTTAACGATATAGGACATAACAGTTGGATGGCAGGTAAGTAACACGTAATAAAATGAATTCTAGAAGGAAGTCTGTTGAAAATGAGATTTTTAAATAAGTAAAATATTCCACAGACAATCAAAAGTTGACTGCATTTCAGAGATTTTGGATGTTAATGAGGTAGAGATCATATATATTCAAGGTATTATGACAAGGGCTTCTGGCCATGCAGAGTGGTTCATACCTGTAGTCCCAGCACTTCACAAGGCTGAGGCAGGAGAATCAGCTAGAGCCCAGGAATTCAAGACTACCTGGGCAACAGAGTGGAAACCTGTCTTTACAAAAAATAAAACCAAATTAGCTGGGTGTGGTGGCACACACCTGTAGTCCCAGATACTCAGTAATCTGAGGTGGGAGGATTGTTTAAGCACAGGAGTTCGAGGTTGCAGTGAGCTGTGATCATGCCATGATGGCACTCCAGCCTGGGTGACAGACTGAGTGAGACCCTGTCTCAAAAAAATACATACTAAAAATAATTAGGGCTCCCCATACTAAATTTGAGTGACAGTCTCCTTTATATTGCTGCCAAGACCTAACCTTCATACAGTAAGAGACTGGGGGCAGGGAAAAATTCCACTAATAGGCTAAAGAGATGCAGAGATGCTGAAACTTCAGTAACACATTAATTTGCCCACAGAATCTTAAACTGCAGGTCATAAAAAAAAAATTTCAAATGACCTAGGTTGACATCCTGATCAAAACTTGTAACCATTATTCACAGGATAAGATACAATTCCTGTTTACTAGGTTCCCAATGTTTCTCATCTATCCTGTTTCTAAACTTCAAATTGACACAAGTCAAATACATCAAAAAAGAAATCACAAATAGACAAAAAGACATGGAATATACACACAAGCTTTTTTAAAGACAGGGTCTGGTCCTGTCACCAGGCTGGAGTGTGGTGGTATGACCTTGGCTCACTGCAACGTCCACCTCCCAGGCTCAAGCATCCTCCTATCTCAGGCTGACCAACAGTTGCAACTACAGGCACACATCACCACACCCAACTAATTTTGGAGTTTTTGGGGGAGCAGGAGATAGAGATGGGCGATATAGTTTGGCTGTGTCCCCACCAAAATCTCACATTGAACTGCAATAATCCTCGTATGTCGAGGGTAGAGCCAGGTGGAGATAACTGAATCATTGGGGTAGTTTCCCCCAAACTGTTCTCATGGCAGTGAACAAGTCTCACGAGATATGATGGTTTTATAAATGGGAATTCCCCTGCACAAGCTCCCTTGCCTGCTGCCATGTAACACATTAACTCTGTTCCTCATTTGCCTTCTGCCATAATTGTAAGGCCTCCCGAGACATATGGAACTGTGAGTCAATTAAACCTCTCTCCTTTATAAGTTACCCAGTCTTGGGTATGTCTTTATTAGCAGCATGAGAATAGACTAATACAATGGGGTTTCCCCATGTTGCCCAGGTTGGTCTTGAACTCCTGGGCCCAAGCAATCTACCTGGCTCAGCCTTCCAAACTGCTGGGATTACAGGCATGAGCCACTGCATGCAGTCTACATTTCATTTTTTAAAGGTGTCCACTTATTAGATTTCCTTTCCTTAAATATCTCAAGCTTTAAATCACAGAATAGCATTCTTCTTTTTTTTTCTTTTTTGAGATAGCATATCACTGTCCCCCAGGATGGAGGGCAGTGGCACGATCACGGCTCACTGTAGCCCAGACCTACCTAAGGTCAAGTGATCCTCCCAACCCCAGCCTCCAAACAGCTGCGACCACAGGCTATTAGCTGCCACATCCACCTAATTTCTTTATTTGCAAAGACAAGGTCTTGCTATATTGCCCAGGCTGGTCTCAAACTCCTGGGCTCAAGTAATCCTTCCACCTTGGGCTCCCAAAGTATTGGGATTACAGGGGTGAGCAACTGCATCTGGACAGCATTCTTAAATACCTTTAAGGTTTATATTTCAATTTTGTTTATGCCAATGATATTCAGTGCTATCTAGCAGCCTTTGGACGTCTCAGATAATTCCAGCAATACTAAATGTTTATGGCATGCAATAACTTGTAACACTGCTAAAGTAAAAATATAAAATGTCCTAGTTGCAAGGCTGGCACGTAGGAATGAGAAAGCTTACACCTTTGTTGTAATCTACTTGATAGGGTTGCTGTGAATTCACACATTTGAGATGCCAAAAGGTATCAGAGTTTATCCCTTTTGAATGCCAAAAATCGACTATACTTGATATTAATCTAAAAGGTTGTTTTATGCCACGAGACAACATTCGCTTATGATGAATTACTACAAAACAAACTGATAGGCACCATCATCACTCAGATCCACTCACATTCACAAACTTATGGAAGAGAGCCGTTCTCATACCTGCCCTTCAGGTTCTCAAGTTCCCTGTGATGCAACATGCTCCGCATGTGTTCGTCCATTTCCTTAAAAATTAAAGAAAGTAGATTAAACTAAGCGGGATTTCTTTGAAAAAAATTCCTGTGTTCTATTCAATCAAAAATTGGGGCTCAAACTCCTTATGTCAAAAATGTGTTTGTGGTTGTTCTCAATTTAATACTGAAATCAGATCCTTAATAATTATTTGATGGTGTTTTAAAATATATATTTCATGTTTAAATAAAAAGAATTCTTAAAAAGACATATTTAAGTGGCTTTCCAAAAATATTAGAAAGTATTGTCTTTAGGAAGCAAAAGACTTAAAAGGAAACTAAGTAATTAAATTCTATCCCATTATAAAGAATTTACTAAAGTTCACTGAAAAAAAAAAAAAAACTCCCAAATCACTCATTTTTCAACTATTTGGCAACTTTTACCCATAGTTTCTCAAGAGTAAGTTACAACTTTTACCCATGTCTTGGACAGGGACCGGCATATAGTCATAAATAAGCATTTGTTAAATGAATATAGATGGATACATCAATTCTGAAAGGAGTTACAAACATAACAGAGCCTCTTTATGGTAGATAAGAAAGTTTTTAAAAAATACTTTGAACACAGCAGCTTAATCATTCCTATAACTTCACTCCTCACTCCCTCATTTCCCCAATGGATTTGTTTGATTCCAACAAAAACTTTGAACATTTAGTAAATTCCCTCCTTCCCATCCTTAGAGGGAAGAAAATAAGTGGAAAAGCTGCCACTTAAAAACATGCACACATATGCACATACACACACGCACACATAACTCAAAAAGCTCTAAAATTGTCTATTCCTTTATCACTCTACAGTATATACAGCCAGTATGCCATAATTAGAGAATGGCTGTTCTTATATATAACAATTTATATGTTCATATATAATAATATATATCTATAACATATATATGTTCATACATATGATAATAAAGGGCTACTACACTTGTTGTGTTATTGCTACACTTGTGTTATTGTGTTGTTGTTACTGCATCCTGTGTGAAGTGCCTCAAACATTTTCTCACCTGAACTGCAAAATACTGCTGAGGGAGTATGATTAACTTCATGCTACAGAATGCAGCATGAAGTTAACTCGTTCATTCACCAAATATTTATCAAGTTACTTATTATATGACAAGAATAGAGCTAAGCATTGAAGGTTAAGTAGGAAAATATTCAGCCTTGCCCTCTCAGAGTCACAAATAACCAAGTGGTCAAAACGGGATTCAAACCTAGGCAGATCTAACACCAAAGCTAATATTTCAAACACCATGTCACACTGTTAGCATTTGGTGCATTGAGATTTTTCATTATATACAGTTCATTTGTCAAAAACAATACAACACAACCCACTATTACTTAAAATTATCTACTATAACGTGATAAACAGGGTTGTGATTCAAAACACTTCTTTTAAATGGCAATTTTACTGAAGATGACCAAAGTTTCCTTCCTATCTCTACAAACACTTTATAAGGAGAGAGTAACTTTACACATAACCTCTTCTAGTCACAACTGGTCACTAACTAAAACTAACACTTGCAGACCTGAAAACTAAGACAAGTTAATGACAGAAAAGAATGAAAAATATTCATTAATATGTACATCTTTAGCCGGGAGTGGTGGCTCACGCCTATAATCCTAGCACTTTGGAAGGCCAAGGCTGGTGGATCACCTGAGGTCAGGAGTTTCCAACCAATGTGACCGAGGTTTAGTAGGAACCCCCTCTCTACTAAAAATACAAAATTAGCCGGGCATGGTGGCAGACGCCTGCAATCCCAGCTACTTGGGACACTAAGACAGGAGAATTGCTTAAACCCGGGAGGTGGAGGTTGCCGTGAGCCAAGATCATACCATTGCACTGCAACCTGAGCAACAAGAGAGAAACGCCATTATGCATAAAAAAGTATACATATATATATATACACACACACACGTATATATATACTATATATACATACGTATACATATATACGTGTATAAGTACACATGTATACACACACACACACACACACACCCCTTCTCAAGTCCTTATGCTTCCTGTTATTCAATTCTTACCTGATTTAGATGCTTACCAATATGCTTAATCCCCTTTACTTGAGCTAAATTTAAGTGAGTTCTGTTCCTTACAACAAAAGCATTCCTGACCAAAACAGCATTCATTGAAATGGGTTTGTCTGATATAAAAACTGATTCTTCTTACTATAAAAATGTTATCATCCAATAATACTTTTAACATGACTTTTGATTTTTTAAAAACACTTCACTAATCTTGTCCTAAATTTACATACTAAACCTTCTCCCATCCTGCTCCAATGAAGGAATGCAAACAGTGAGACAACCGAGCTTTCAAAATTATTAGAAAAAATTCAGCCAGACATGGTGGCTCACACCTGTAAGCCTAGCACTTTGGGAGGTTGAGGTGGAAAGGATCACTTGAGCCTATGAGTTCAAGATCAGTGTGGGCAATCTAGTAAGACCCTGCCCCTACAAAAAATTTTTAAAAATTAAAAAAATAGCTGAACATGGTGGCACACGCCTGTAGTCCCAGCTACTTAGGAGGCTGAGAAGGGAGCATCACCTGAGCCTGGGACACACAGGTTGAGGTGAGCTGAGATGGCTCCACTGCACTCCAGCCTAGGCGGCAGAGTTAAGACGAAACAACAAAATGAAACAACAACAACCAAAAAACAAAAAAAGAAAGAAAAGATCCACAGGCACAGGATTAAGGTAATAGCCCCAAATACACACCTTCTCATATATCAGGCTTCTATTTAGGTCACTGTATATTAATCAGTATCATGTTTTTAAAGGCTGGGTTGGTTGGAGGGGAGAGGGGACTCATGGTTAAACACATGTGGAAAACAATGAATACAAAAAATAGGGTCGGGTGTAGTGGCTCACACTTGAGGCCAGGAGTTCAAGACCAGTTGGGCAACATAGTGAGACTCCATCTCTATTAAACACATATATTTAACTCCAGGGCTTCTCAGTCTTTTATATGTTAATGGACCTCAGAATACTCAGGGATGTCTTACAGAGCTTTTCCCCATACTCAAGTCACTTAGAACCTTTTCTCCTCCCCAGTGTATTTGGAGAAACCAGGGTTATACTGATTTGGGAAATTAGAGAAAAGCATGGCTTCAACACCAATTGTTCATAGTCCTATCTAAATAATTACCAATTATCCCTTCCAACTAACCCATTTTGCTATTTTCTTAAATCATATCGCTCACTTAAAGCAGGCCATTCCCTTGCTTTTAAAAAAAAAAAAAAAAAAAAGCAAAAAAATAAAAACTACAATCAGCTTTCCTTAAAAAATAAAATAAAAATAAAGCAAAAAAAATAAAAACTACAACCAACTTTTCCTAAGGCAAGAGTAGATAATTCCAGCCCTTCTTTAACTTCATTATGATCATGGAAAAGTATGAAGAGATGAAAGTATGTTTGAAACCAGAGAAGAAGAGCCAAAAAGATTTAAAATGGCAAAATCGCAAAATTATGGTATCAAGATAGGGCTGCTATTCCATGAAACTCTGTTACCACATTGCTGAGCATTAGCTTACCCAACTCACATCTTCTCCCTACCTCTGTCCAACCTGAAAGTAGTCATAAGGAATTTTGACTTACTGACAATTTGTATAAACCTTGGTCTAAATTTTTAAAAGTAGAAGAGCATTCTTTTATATTTGTAAATGGTAGCAGGATATTATTAAATATGATTTTAAAATCTCCACTGATTTTTCTATCACTAACAGAAATCCCAGACAGAAAAAAAAATTATCCCCCCAAGTCTACTTGGTGGATCATAATCAACCCCTCAATCTATCTGTCATCCAACACTGCTTATCAACTGTCTTCACTTAAATTACAAATTACGGTCCTGCTATTCCCAAGGCAAAAGTGTTTTAATCAGATGAGCCTTCTTGCCAACTCCCAGAACTGTCATACTCCATTCCATTTGTTGTCCTCCTACCTAACAGCAGCATCTCTTCCTCATTTTTCTGAAACCATCACACTCTAGACACCTTTACCACTTCCACTCAGACCCCCCTGGCTAACCTAGCCATGATCCTGCCAGTTCTCTGAATTTCCAGTGACAATCAAGAGCATCTTAAAAGCAAAGAGAATAAATTCCTCAGTATTTAAACTAGCAGCACTACTGTAAAAGCAAATGATAAAGGCAGGTAAAGGCAAAAAGACAAATTGCAGTCAATTTTAGGTCCTAAAAAGATGTTTTGGCCAGGTACAGTGGCTCACATCTGTAAACCTAGAACTTTGGGAGGCCAAGGAGGGTGGATCACCTGAGGTCAGACATTCAAGACCAGCCTGGAAAACCCTGTGTATATTAAAAACACAAAAATCAGCCAGGCCCAGCAGCAAGTGCCTGTAATTCCAGTTACTTGGGAGGCTGAGGCGGGAGAATCACTTGAACCAGGGAGGCAGAGGTTGCAGTGAGTGGAGACTGCGCCACTGCACTCCAGCCTGGCCAACAGAGTAAGACTCCATTTCAAAAAAAAAAAAAAATGTTTTACTTTGAGCAACATCCCCACCTAGTGGACTTCTTGGATATTGTTAATACCATTTCTGCTGTGTTGCACTTTTCACAAGCATAGGCACAAACACAATGTAGGTACATATACGAAATGCTATATCCTTAGCTAATCAAAAAGTACATGATTTTAAAATTGGAGAAAGTAATATAACTTGAAATAACCTTGGAATTTTAAGGTATCCTCTCTATAACTGGTTATTAAATTTCCCTATACCATCTTGTTGGAATACCTTCAAATTCTGGATAGAAGTTTAATAATACAGGTAGTAGCTTTATGAGGCAGTAATGAGAAAGAAACTAGTGGAATGAGACGATGGTTTAGGAAAGAAGCATAAATAAGACACTGTTAAAGCTTTACCCATCTATTAATAACATATATATCTTTTAAAAAAAATAGTCATAAAGCCTCAGATTCTCCCTTTTCCATTATTACCTTTTTTGAGCTGTACACAATGTGGCACAATATGCATTTTCGTTCTCGTACCATAGTGACCAGATCTGAAGCATGCAACATCACACCTGCAATGAGAAAGTAATATTTAGTAAACTTTTCTCCTCAGACACCTTCTAACATTCATCTTCAAAATTACAAGTCTTGTGTCTTCCTAACCTTCACCTTGCTCCTCCCCCAGTCTTCCCAAGCTTCCAGGTACATAGGGTAAACATTTTGGGAGCCATCCTTGATCCTTCTTTTTCACCCCATATCCACCCTCATTAGCAAACTACCAGTCTTACCTTGAAATATAGCCAAACTCCAACCACCTCTCACCACCCAGCACATCTATTATCTCACATGGCATTACCCTACTACTGACACTACTCCTTCCTTCTGCTTTTATCCTCTCATAGCTGTACCCAAAGACTCTTAGAAAAGGATTCTTTTTTTTTGAGACGGAGTTTCACTCTTGTTACCCAGGCTGGAGTGCAATGGTGCGATCTCAGCTCACTGCAACCTCTACCTCCTGGGTTCAAGCAATTCTCCTGCCTCAGCCTCCCGAGTAGCTGGGACTACAGGCGTGAACCATCATGCCCAGCTAATTTTTGTATTTTTAGTAGAGACGGGGTTTCACCATGTTGACCAGGATGGTCTTGATCTCTTGACTTCGTGATCCACCCGCCTCGGCCTCCCAAAGTGCTGGGATTACAAGAGTGAGACACTACACCTGGCCAGAAAAGGATTCTTTTAAAGTTTAAGTTAGAAAGGCCGGGCACAGTGGCTCACGCCTGTAATCTCAGCACTTTGAGAGGCCAAGGTGGGCAGACCACGAGGTCAGGAGTTCGAGACCAGCTTGGCCAATATGGTGAAACCCCATCTCTACTAAAAATACAAAAATTAGCTCGGCGTGGTTGGTGCACGCCTGTAGTCCCAGCTACTCGGGAGGCTGAGGCAGGAGAATTGCTTGAACCCGGGAGGTGGAGGTTGTAGTGAGCCGAGATTGCGCCACTGCACTCCAGCCTGGCAACAGAGCAAGACACGGCCTCAAATAAAAAAAAGTTTAAGTTAGAACATATACAGGTTGAACATTCCAAATCTAAAAATCTGAAATCTGAAATGATCTGAAATCAGAAACATTTTTAATGTCAAAGTGATGCTCAAAGGAAATGCTCATTGGAGCATTTTAAATTTTGAATGTTCAGATATGGGATGTTCAGTCAGTAAGTATGCAAATATTCCAAGATCCAAAAAAAAATCTGAAATCCACAACACTTTTGGTCCCAAGCATTTCAGATAAAGGAATTCAACTTGCATGTAATTCCTCTGTGTTCAATACTTTCCAGTGGCATCCATCTCACTCACAGAAAACCTAGTCTTTGCCATGGCTACAAAATCTTTTTCTCAGCCACACATGGTTCCTGACACCTGTAAACCCAGCACTTTGGGAGGCCGAGGTGGGGGAGTTTGAGATTATCCTGGCCAACATGGTGAAACTCCATCTCTACTAAAAATACAAAAAATTAGCCAGGCATGGTGGCATGTGCCTGTAACCCCAGCTACTCGGGAGGCTGAGGCAGAAGAATCACTTAAACCCAGGAGATGGAGGTTGCAGTGAGCTGAGATCATGCCACTGCACTCCAGCTTGGGTGACTGATTAAGATTCCATCTCAGAAAAGAAAAAAAATATATTTTTCCCTCTTCCTCTCTGACTGCATGCTCTACTGTTCTTCCTTTATCATTCTAGTGCATGTGCATTGCCCTCATTGCTGTTCTTTAATCATGTCACAGATCCTCACACCTTACCGCCTCTACATTTCCTGTTCTCTGCCTGGAATATTCTTCTGTAAAAAGTCCTTATGGTTCCTATGGCTCATTCATTTCCATCAGGTATCTAAAATATTGCCTTATAGGAGAGGCGTTGCCTGACCCTCTATATAATATTGCACTTTCTGACATCCCACTTCTCCACACTGTTCCAGTTTCTCTATTCCCCTATTAATCAGCTTAATTTTTTTTATCGCATGTGGTAGATCATGTTTCCCTAAAAGGCCTCAACAATATCTGCTACTCCATGTACTCTTGTGCAATGTGATCTTGCACAAAAAGGTAGATAAAGTCTGTTTTCCTTCCCTGTGAACTATTTTGATCAATAAAATGTGGTAGAAGTGATGCTGTATAACTTATGAGGCTGAGCTTTCAGAAATCTGTACCTTCTGCCTCTGTTCACTTGTTATGCTCCCTCTTGAAAGCCAGCCACCATGCTGTGAGAAGCCAAGCCACATGGAAAGGCTTGGTAGAAAAGAACTGAGGCCCCCACTGAGCATCCAAACAACAACCAGGACCAACTGACAGACAGAAGCAGGAGCCATCTTGGGGGCTCCAGGTCCAGGCACCAATGAGAGACTTGGGGAAGGGAGACCCATACATAAACCATCCAAAGTCCTTTTCAACCTAGAGAATTGTGAGACACAATGGTTGGTTTAAGGCAGTAAATTTTGGAATAGTTTATGAACAAGCGATATCTGAAATGTATCTTTTACTACATGACATTGTATGTATTTGTTATTATCTGTCTCTGCCAATTACAATTTAAATTCCCTAAGAAAAAGGACTTTGTACATTTTGTTCACGAGTACAGTTCTGTCTATGACATATCGTAAGCAATTCAAAAGTATTTGCTGATTATTCCAAATGGAAATATCCATCTTGGGTTACTAAATGTGAGAACAAGCTGAGTCAATACTGGGGTTTGAGGCCAGGCACAGTGGCTCACACCTGTAATACCAGCACTTTAGGAGGCTGAGAAGAGTGGACCACAAGGTCAGGAGTTCAAGACCAGCCTGGTCAAGATGGTAAAATTCCATCTCTACTAAAAATACAAAAAAAAACTAGCTAGGCATGGTGGTGGGCTATAAATCCAGCTACTGCAGAGGTGGAGGCAGAGAACTGCTTGAACCCAGGAGGCAGAGGTTACAGTGAGTCAAGATCATGCCACTGCACTCTAGCCTGGGTGACAGAGCGAGACTTCATCTCAAAAAAAAAAAAGTAACTGCCAGCAAAGTAAAGTATTAAATCAATAAGGAAAACTTAGTATTTAAACCCTGAGGTGACATGATTCCAGACAAAGTAACTTTAGTTTGTATATTCTTTAAATTGGGTAAATAGATAAATTCCATTAAGCTTTCCGAAATACTGTAATTACTTCTAGATGGAAACCACTGATCTCTTTAAAGTCCTTGACAAAGACTAGAAGCCAAGGAAATACAAACCATCCAACTCTGCGATCTCAACAAGGTAACTGAGAAGTCACAAAATAAAAGTAAATAAACAATTCAAACCTACTGCCATCCTCATTTTAGCCACCTTACTTTTCCCCTATGTCAATTAAATATACCCTTCATAAAAATTTTCAACTCTTCTCTAAATAACTATGAGAAAGACCTGTGATATTTGTTAGATCTAGTATCCTAAAAACCCTTGTCCTAGGTATTTTTATCTCAATATCCTAATTACTATTCTGTCAATAAAATTACCATTCTCCCTAGGCAAAACCATACCACGTCTGGTTTTGTTTTAGATTCTCATACTTAGTCACCAAGTCACTCACCCCCAGACAAAGAAATAGACAGGGCAGATCACAGCCTGATTCTTTAACTCAGAATTATAACTAGTGTCAGCTTCCAATTCCTTACTTAATTCTGGAACTTAGCAAGCATTCTGCTCTAGAGGAAAAACTAATCCAGAAATAAGCTGGGATAACACAGACCCTAACAAGGGAATAAAACTACTAGCAAAAGTTATCATCTAACAGAGTAAGCTATAAGCCCAAGACAGCATGTACAAAGACTGTTATAAAACTGTAACCAGATAGCTTGTTGCATTTATTTAATAGTTCAGTTTGTATTTTTGTATTCAACAGTGTCATTTATATACATATTATTTTCCCCAAAGGTTCACATCATAATTGAAAACTCTGTGACATCAATCATAAGCACTGCAAGCTAATGAATGAGCCTAGATGATCACTATTCTTCTCAAAGAATTTTGTTGTTCTCCATTCATCTCACTGTTTGTTTTTGAAACAGAGTCTCACTCTTGTCACCCAGGCTGGAGTGCTGCACGATCTTGGCTCACTGCAACCTCTGCCTCCTGGGTTCAAGCGATTCTCCTGCCTCAGCCCCCCAGGTAGCTGGGATTGCAGGCTCCTACCACCACACCCAGCTAATTTTTGTATTTTTAGTAGAGACGGGGTTTCACCATGTTGACCAGGCTGGTCCCGAACTTCTGACCTCAGGTGATCCACCAGCCTCGGCCTCCCAAAGTGCTGGGATTACAGGCATGAGCAGGTTAACAGTACCTTTAATAATCTTTATTTTGTTCACATACAAAAGAAAATTTATTTACATAAAGCGGAACTGGATCATCATAAAGGTCTTCATCCTCAGTCTTCACATTAAGTACACTGAGGAGGAAGCAGGGGAGGGGTTGGTCTTCCTGTCTCGGGGGTGGCGGAGGCAGAGAAAAATCTGTTTATAAGTAGACCTATGAACTGCAAGTCTGTACACTTCAAGGGTCAACCGTATATTTTCTCTTCCTTAAGATTTCCTTAATAATATTTTCTTTTCTCTAGCTTACTTTATTGTAAGGATACAGTATATAACATCTGTAACCTACAAAATATGTGTTAATTAACTGCTTATGTTATCAATTAGGCTGCTGGACAACAATAAACTATTAGTAGTTAAGTTTTGGGGGAGTCAAAAGCTATACATGGATTATTAACTTCACAGGGTATCGGTGCCCCCAACCCTTGAGCTGTTCAAGGGTCAACTGTATTTTTCTTTTATCAGTCTATCTATGGGTTTTTTAATATTATTAATGTTTTCAAAAACCCAATTTTGTAATTTTGTCTATTGTCTTTTTCTTTTTTTGAGATGGAGTCTTGCTCTGTTACCTAGGCTGGAGCGCAGTGGCATGATCTCGGCTCACTGCAACCTCTGCCTCCCAGGTTCAAGCGATCTCCTGCCTCAGACTCCCGAGCAGCTGGGACTACAGCTGCATGCCACCACGCCTGGCTAATTTTTTCTGTTTTTAGTCAGGATAGTCTGTGTTATCAGGATAGTCTTGATCTCCTGAACTCATGATCCACCTGTCTCGGCCTCCCAAAGTACTGGGATTACAGGTGTGAGCCACGCGCCCAGCCGTCTTTTACTATTTCTTTAATTTCTGCTGTCATTATTACCTTTCCTTTTATATACTTTGGGTTTATTTTGTTCTTCATTTACTGGCTTCTTAAGGTAGAACTTTAAGTCACTGTCTTTAGGACTTTTTTCTTTTCCAATAAATGTGTTTAAAGCCATAAACTTATCTGTAAGCACTGCTTTAGTGGCATCCCACATTTGTTAGTACTATTTAATAAATGTTTTATTTTAGAATAGTTTTAGATTTACACAAAAGTTGCAAAGATAGTATAGTTTCCATATACCCCATGTCTATTTTCCCATATTAACATCTTTCATTTGGCCAGGTGCAGGGGCTCACATCTGTAATCCCAGCACTTTGGGAGGATGGCTTGAAACCAAGAATTTAAGACCAGCTTGGCCGACACAGCCAGATTTGTGTATCCACAAAAAATTTTAAAATTATCTAGGTTAGCCGGGTGTGGTGGCTCACCCCTGTAATCCCAGCACTCTGGGAGGCTGAGGCAGATGGATTGTCTGAGGTCAGGAGTTTGAGACCAGCCTGGCCAACATGGCGAAACCCTGTCTCTACTAAAAATACAACAATTAGCCAGGCATGGTGGTGTGCACCTGTAGTCCCAGCTACTTGGGAGGCTGAGACAGCCGAAGTGCTTGAACCCGAGAGGCGGAGACTGCAGTGGGCTGAGATCAGGCCACTGTACACCAGACTGGGCAACAAGAGTGAAACTGTCTCAAAAAAAAAAAAATCTTACATTAGTATGTTCCATTTGTCACAATTAACAAACCAATATTGATACACTGTTATTATGGAAGCCATATTTTATTCAGATGGCCTCAGGGTATTTTTTGTTTGTATGTTTCTGACACAAAGTTTTCCTCTTGTTGCCCAGTCTGGAGTACAATGGTGCCATCTCAGCTGATCACACCGTCCACCTCCCAGGTTCAAGTGATTCTCCTGCCTCAGCCTCCCGAGTAGCTGTGATTAGAGGCATGTGTCACGATGCCTGGGTAATTCTGTATTGTTAGTAAAGATGGGGTTTCTCCATGTTGGTCAGGCTGGTCTCGAACTCCCAACCTCGGGTGATCCACCTGCCTCTGCCTCCCAAAGAGCTGGGATTATAGGCATGAGCCACACCATGCCCGGGCTTTTTAAAAAATATTTATTTATTCATTTATTCATTTATTTTTGAGATGGAGTCTTGCTCGGTCTCCCAGGCAGGAGTGCAGTGGCATGACCTCAGCTCACTGCAACCTCCACCTCCTGGGTTCAAGCAATTCTCCTGCCTCAGCCTCCCAAGTAGCTGGGATTACAGGCACCCGCCACCACACCTGGCTAATTTTTGTATTTTTAGTAGAGACAGGATTTCACCATGTTGGCCAGGCTGGTCTAGATCTCCTGACCTGAGGCAATCCACCCGCCTCGGCCTGGCAAAGTGCTGGGATTACAGGTGTCAGCCACCGTGCCCAGCCCAGATGTCCTTATTCTTTACCTCTTACCTTTTTTTTCTTCCAGCATGTCATTGAGGATACCACATTACATTTAGACATCATTTCTCCTTTGGCTCCTCTTGGCCATGACAGTTATCCCACAAATCTTGATGCCATATTTTCATTATCATTCAGTTCCAAAATACTTTCTAATTTTTCTTGTGATTTCTTCTTTGATTCACAGATTTAGAAGATTCATTGAATTTCCAAATAATTGTGGCCTTTTATATACCTTGGTTTCTAATTTAAACTTATGAAGAGGCAGGGAGCAGTGGCTCACATCTGTAATCCCAGTACTTTGGGAGACCAAGGTAGGTGGATCACCTGAGGTCAAGCATTCAAGACCAGTCTGGCCAACATGGTAAAACCCTGTCCCTACTAAAAATACAAAAATTAGCTGGGTGTGGTGGTGGGCACCATGCTCGGCTAATGGTTTTATTTTGTAGAGATGGGATCTCTTCATGTTGGCCAGGCTAGTCTTGAACTCCTGGGCTCAAGCAATCCTCCCACCTCGGTCTCCCAAAATCTATACTAATTTTTGTTGTTGTTATCATTGAGAGAAGAGGGTTCAAATCTGTATGACAGGGAATTGTCTATTTCTTCTTTTAATTGTATCCATTTTTGTGACATGTATTTTGAAGCTCTGATATCAGACACAAGCATGGTTATAACTGTTACATCTTTCTCATGAACTGACCTTCTGTTGTTATGAAATGATCCCTTTAAGTCTGGTGATACTTTTTATATTGAAGTCTATTTTATCTGATCTGAATATAACTACTCTAGGCTTCTCATGCTACTTTGTATGATCTTTTCCCATGCATTTGCTTTTAGCCATTTTGACTTTATGGATTCAATCAGTGTCTTTTCCACTAAATTCAATGAAATTATTAATATAGTTGAATTAGATCTACCATTTTATTATTTTCAGCTCCTCCATTTTTGTTTTGTTATACCTGTTTCTGTCTTGTTATATTGACTTTAATTTTTCTTTTTTTTAGAAAAAAAAGAATGAAAGAGAGAAAGAAAGAGGGAGCGAAAGAGGGAGAGAGAATGGGATTCTTGTTTTATTGCCCAGGCTAGAATACAGTCTAAAGATTTCAGGCCAGTTATCCCTCAATTTGAGTTAGATTCAGGCTATGCATTTCAGGCAGAAATGCTACAAAAGAGATGCTTTAAGTTCATCACAACAAGGGTTACATGATGTTAGTTTGCAACATCCTAACTTGGGATGCAAACCTTGATTGCTTGGCTAATATGGGTTCCCGTAGTTTCTTCATCATAAAGTTACCATTTTTTCCTTTGTAATTACTAAGGAATCTGTGGGGAAGACTTTAAGACAGTGTAAATATTCTGTTTCTCTCCAAACTTTGATCCAATCATTGAAGCACTCATGGATGATTCTGGCCTGAATCTTTCTTGAATCTGTTGGTTGCAAAATCAGGAATTTTTTTTAACTATACTATTCTTTGTAGAAATTCTATTATCGGCTTCTTTTGTCATACAGCATTTAACTTGAAAGATCTTTCCTTTCCTCTCTGTGTGTTTATTGTCGCTGTGGACTCAGGTGTTTCCACACAGTATCACGAGTTGCAATCCATTACTGCCTTTCTTCATTCGAATCCTCGATTTGTCCCTTGGGACAAGGATTCGAATCCTCGACTTGTCCTGTGGGAGCTCCCTCAAGCCTTTCCTTTTGTCCTTGAAGGTGTCCTCCCCATTCTGCCAGCACTTGCTTACCTACTGACATAACAAGATGTCCCAGACTCATCTTGCACTTTCTGAATCAGCCACTTCTCCAAGGAGTGTTGGTTTGTTTAATGGGACATAATATTTAGAAACCAAAATCTCAGCACTGAGGGTGCTATGGGCAATTTCTTACCAGTAAGCACTCAAAGTCAGTCCCGAATTTTTTTATTTTATTTTTATTTTTTGGAGCTTTGCAGAAAGAGTTTCTGTTTAGTTGTATGGTGTTTGGAAAATCCAGTAAAAATATTTCCATGTTGCCCTCATTTTTATCTTCAGATAAACCCTGTTGTGATCATTATGGCTGAGGTTGCAGTGGTTGCTCTGTTAACATTCCAGGTTGTCTGCAGAATAACACTGCAACTCTAGCTGCAGTCGGCCACTTCTCTGACCAGTCATTTGGTGCCCACATCTGTCAATAGGTCGAAACTAACCCAAATTAGCTCCTCCTGTACTTCTACCTTTTAGCAAGAATATCATCACTAAACAAAGGCAGCTACACCTGTCCTCTACCAAGTATTCATGTAATCACAGATCCACCAGCGGCCAGGTAAGCCAGGAGGCTAAAAAGCCCTTCCTCAGCACACCAACGAGGCTGCTATTTGAACCGATGGTCCAATCCATGTCCTCTAAAAACTGATTTCAAACTATTCGCAGATGCTTTTCAGTCTTTTTGATGTCAATCTTCAAATACAGCTAAGTTCTACTTCATGCTTTCACTGCTTGGACTGTGCCACACAACCTGAATGTTCAGTGGCATGTTATTTTAGCACGCTACAGCAAAAAGTATTGGGGAAAATAAAATAAGCAAAACCTCATGAGAGGAGCTACCATTGTTTCAGGCCAGCTTCAAAGTTGGAAGTGTTAGGATTAATCTACATTTCAACAGCTACGGGGCATGGATTTAAAAAAATATTTATTCTACACATTCATTTTTTAAAGCATTGTAAAAATCATGCTTATTATCTCCTTCCACTTTTTTCATCTCCCAATTTAAGGCAGTAAATGGAACTTCAGAAAGGATTCAATGGGAAATGGTTTCGATAAGATCCCTTCTCAGATACCCTAATTAAGTAGAAATTAATTAAATAGAAACTAAAATAATTTCAACTTAAGATAATATAAGACATTATCTATATTATATCTATAAAAATATTTTCTACCAGTACGTTAATAGTTTTTATTCACTGAAGGATAAGATTACTTTCATGTTCTTATAATCATGGCCTTGTAATAAAGATATACAAAGCATTTGAGAAATGAGGCAATTAATAGGAGTTGGCTTTTTTATAACTGCACTAAACTAATCAGATACACTCTACCAGACTCAGTGATAACCACAGTTCCTCCATTCAGATGGAAAGGTTGCATGCTGTACATGAGATGGACCAGGTCAGCAAGTATTTATGGAGTGCCTGCTATCTGTAGCCTTATAAACCCTGTAGAAGGCTGCAGGTTCACTGGCATGTTAATATTGAACAACACTTTTATACAACACTCACTGCTAGTGACCAGGGGACATGACACCTTCTCCAATTACCACAGCAAGTAATGACTTCCCCCTTGGAACACCCCACACTTTCCCCCCACACGTATGTGGCACTGACCTTTTCCTGCTTTGTATACTAGTGAAGAGTTGTCTGTCTCTTCTCTCCTTGCTAGATTACGAGCATTGATACCTTTCTGTTTTTTCTCATCCAGAGTCTAGAACGTCACCTTGCCTTCTATGTAATAAAAATGTGGTTAACTAATGAACTCATGAATTGATTTTTGAAGTAATCATCTGGAAAGCTAGGCCAAGTAATTCAGAAGAGCAAGTGCTAATATCTCCATTAATCCTCCCAATTTCTATTGAGGTCAAACAACCTCACATTCTCTACCATTATGTTTCTCTAAACACACTATATACACACACTCCCAACCTTCCCACCAACACCAGTGACATTTGTTAAATGCATATCAAAGTGACTGCAACTGGATGATCACTTCAGCAGTGACTGTCATGGTGGTAGATACGCTCCATGCATTGAGCACAGCCCAGGCAACACTGAGAATACAAAGCCTGTCTTTAGTATCGATCGGCTTCTGCCTTCACCACTCCCCTCCACACCTGCCAAGTGGCCTGGCCTAAGTTACTTATCATTTCATTTTAGATTCACAGATGAAGAAACTATGCTCCCGTTTAACTTGAGATACTCCGATAACCTGGGTTTCTACAGATAAAGTACCTGGCCACGGTGAACACATCATTAAGTGATGACTTTCATTACATTTTAAGTCTCAGCCTTTGTGACCTACCCCCACATATCCCATAATCAGAATCCAGATGAAGCTTCCATCTACTTAAAGTCCTTAACTGTAACTCCAACCAAGCCCCGTTTGCCAGAGTGCTCGTCAACTTGACGAATATAAAATATATTCATCAGATCAACAAACATGTACTGAGCACTTACTATGTGGCAGGCATTGTGCTCGGTATTGAGCAAACCATGCTAAGGAGATCCACACAGTGCCTGCTGTAGCTCTTCCCAACCTCAGAGCCCTGGAACCTAAGAGCCTCTGGAGCTCCCGGGCCAGGAAAGGCTACAGACTGTCACTAAAAGAAGACACTAGAGAGAATTATCTGTAGGTATGTTGAGTTTACTCTGGAATAGAAGTGAGGATTATAATCCGAAATGCATGGAATGGCAAGCCACCAGTGCATTCAGTGAGGGAAGGGTGAGGGAGGCTTTTATTAGCAAAACGAGATTGATATAAACTGCTTAGAAACGGAGTGTATTGACTCCAGAGGTTCAAAGCCAGAGTTGCTTTCAGTTCATTGGTGAAGATTCCATCAGTGGGCAAATGTTCTTCCAAGAACATCTTATCTGAATTACCATAGTCCTAAACAATTCTAGCGATAAACCTTATCAGAACAGGGGATGCATAAAGAACGTGTAAGGCTTTTGGAAAGCAGTTCTCATCTCAGACATGTCAGCCTGAGCCTCCTCTCCTGTGGGCCTTTCTGGCTGGCCCTCTTCTATCAAGGTATGGCAAAAGTGGTTCCGTTTTGGTATCTGCAACTTTCACAGGACAAAGACTCTGCAGCATGAAGAGTGCAGTAAGAGGCTGTTTTTGGAGGGCCCAGGAAAGGACTTGGAGGATGTGCTATAGGCGCCAAAGGATGGACAGGAATCAGACAGTCACAAAGTGGAAAGGTTGCTCCCAGAAGATGGAACAGCATATGCAAAGGCCCAAATCGTGGAAAGATGACTGTATGGGAATTCACAGACATGTGGAATACATAACAGAAAGTGGCTAGAGCAGGAAGGCAGCAGAAAGCACAGCCGTATGGTGAGTAGCCTTGTAAATTTCATGAAGGTGTTCAAGCCTGAGGATACCTACCATTCAGGGTGGTGAAACAGGGGATCAGCTCAGAACCATCCCTCCGGCCGCAAGGGGAGAATGGAAGTTTGAGATGAGCAGAGCCAGGCAGGAGGACTCGCTGGCTACTGCAACGAGCCAGGCAGGACCGAAGGGCAGCTCCAAGGCATAGTGGCAGTGGGAGGGAGAGTGGCCAGAGATGGAACTGACAGATATCAAGGAGGAAAAATCGTGAGTTTTTTGCATATAAAGTTGTAGAAGAGGAAGGTGTGAAGGATGACTCTCAGATTTCTGACGTCAGCAACCGAATGAATTTTTTTAGATGGACACAACAAGAAAAAGAGCACATTTCGTGGAAAAGTTCACACGTACTGTTTTAGACCCGGTGCTGCAGAGATGCGGGTAGGACGCTTGAGTGTACATAAGCGCTAGATCGCTGAGGGGGGTCTGTCTGGCACTTGGACACCAGGCCTGGGTGAAGGATTACGTCTGGCATGCTGGCGCATCGCTAGTACCAGGCTAGTGAGGAAGGGCACAGGAACGGCGCACGGAGTGAGGAGAGGGCCCTGGGCAGGGTCTGTGGCGCATTAATGAAAAGATGGCCGGGTCCCATCTTGAGTAAGTGTGCACGTGGGGCATTAGCAAAACAGGAACAAGAAGAAAAGCTTGGCAAAGAATTTCATGTTTTCTATTTCAATAAAATACAAGAAACGATCTTCTTTTGTGGGGAAAGCCAGCACATGGTTAAGCCATCATTATGTTCATTTTTCAGTTTAGAACTAAGTTGAATTTTATGTTCTTATGGCCGAAGGAAAAGAGCCGCTAATGCTGTCCACAGTTAGGGCTCCTGGAGGTCCCGGTCTAATCCTGATGTAAATATCACCACAGGCCCAAACCTTCAGATGAGGTGAGCTCGTGAGGGTGGGGTGCTGGGGTCTCTGGTCAGAGTCAGGCTGCGGTACAGGAAGGGTTAATGGTGAAGCGCCCTTCACCCAGGCCTTCAGGATCCTACAGGTGACATCTATTTGGTTAACTCATTAATTCATGGTATGTGTCCTAGGTGCTAATATGTTAATACATTCCTCTTTTAAGTTGACTTTTGCATTTTTAAAGGAGAGGCTTTGGAGTCCAAGTCCAAACCGAAATGTAGAAATCTCTCCATCCAAACTTCAGACTCAGAGGTAAATCTTTGAGGGGAGAGGCCTACTTCTCCGTCAGGAGGCTGTTTTTCTGGCAACTTCTGAATCGCACTACTTAGGTGGCCCAGCTCCTCCGCCTGCTCACGTGGACACAGCCCTGGAGCAGTCATCGCTTCTCAGCTCTCTCTCTAGCCAAGCCCCAGATGGTGTTCAAACCTCACCCCACTACCGAGTTCCAAAACCACGTCTGGCTCTTGAGATTCCAGCCATTCGTAAAACTTCCGAAATGTCAAAGTTGGCCAATTTCTGTGTAACCTTAAGATTTGTACTCAAGGAACAGCCCCCTGTCGCTGAAGTCCTGATGTTGGCAGGAGAATGCCCCCCAGGCGCACCAGCCACCCTCCCATAACTGTGTTCTCACAGGGACCCTTGTAAACACTCTGTCCTCCACACGTGTAAATATTCTCAAGGTGTCTTAAAGAAACTGAACCACTTCCAGTTCAGCATGTTATTAATAGCTGTTGATGATTTTCTCCCAAGTTCTCATGTGCAGAGAGGGAGGTGTGGTGGAGAATTCTGTTTACTTGCATAGCGAGAGTTACTGCTTAACCAAGCTGTGCTCAGCATGTTTGATAAGAGACCAGAAAGTAAGAAACGGTATTTTTTTTCCTTTGGAAGTTAGCAATTAACTTATGAAAAGCAGGGAGATGGGCCAACCTGATTCAACAAAGGTTCTAGAAGGTAGCATTCACCTGATACTCACCCCGTATCAGCAACTTGCTGGGTTTTAAATACAAAGACAGAGGAAATCTTACTGAAATAATTTCAGGATGGGCTGAAGATCGACTCAGATAAAGACCAGTTCAGTTGCTGGAATGAAGGAGCATGTGAAAACCCAGAGTAAACTGGCAATAATACCTTCACCGTGCTCAGCACACCTAAAGGCCGCCCTCTTATTCCGCATTAACAACTACCGCTTGACCAAACTTAGCCAGACTCCCGAACTCTGCCTAGCAAGGCCCATCTGTGCACTTCCATGCAGAATCCAGTTTTAGCAAGAACCCTACTAAAGCATTTTACCCAAAACCCCTTGTTCTCAATACTTAATCGGGTTCCTCAACCCTCACCATCCTCCGAGGTGATGTCTGGTCACTCTGGCCTGTCTTCAGCAAGAATCCTGTGAGATCAGTTTAGCCAGAATCTCCCTCACCCCTGATGGTTCCTCTTTGTGATTTTCCATCCCCCAAACCCACCCTGCTCCTTGGCTATAAATCCCCACTTGCCTATGTGGTATTCAGAGTGGAGCCCAGTTCTACACGGAGGTTTCTTTTTCTGTATTGCAGCAACGCTGAATAAAATCTGTTTTTACCCCATTAACTGCTGTCCGGCTCTGCTCTGGCCTTGGCACTCTCCCTGCTGCACGTGGAGGTCTACAGAGAAACCCACCATAACCTGAGGTACGACCAGCTACCAAGGGAAGGTGTGGGGAGGAAGGCCCACTCTGGCTGTTCCAACCTTTATTTGTTCTTCCTATGAGAAACCGGGGAACTCAGTACAAGGACATTCTCTTTAAAGTTTCCTTCTGGGGTTATACAAGGAAACGGTTTCCTGGTATTTTTCTCCTAAGCTACTTTGGAGGTCTGAACTGTAAGTGCTCTGATGTCAGGTGACATAATACGCGAAAGAGCCACAGACAGCGAGATGGATGGTTATAGCCACACCTCTCAAAGGTCTATACATTCACTCACTACTAAGCACGTCCTGTGGAAAATGCCAGGAATACATTTAAGAAACAAAGCAAATGGCCAATTGTGCAAAATGTGTTCCCTGGCACTTGTGGGCACTCAGTTGGCATGCTTTAGGGGAGGTGTCTACAGGGGGCTATGAACTGTTCTTGGCATGCACCTTTGCAAGCTGGACTCTGTTTCAAATACTCCTTGCATATTTTTCTTTCCTCCTAGATTTAAAATTGCTTTTTAAATCCTATTATGTTATCAGAGGGGGTTGTGAACTCTTAAAATGTCACCATCATCTCTCAATCTATTTTCCCTATGTTAAGTAGTAGACCTTAATACGTAACATATTCATTGAGAAAACTGCTTCATCAACCTGCTTATGGGCCTCTGTTACAGCATTTGTACTTCTCTGTTTAGCTAGGTGTGTTTCTTTGTGTCCACGCTTGTAAAAAGAAGGACGTTTTTAAAAGGAGTTTTAGGAACTTGGTATGAAGTCTGGGAAAGTCCCCTACTCCAACCTACAATACTGTCAATGTGCTACAGATAAGAATTCATAAATTCATAAAAAGCCAGATAAAGAAAGAATTGTGATGTCAATGTATATCCCCGCCTGCTGATCTGATTGCTAGGGCTGCTAAGCACCTACGACCTGGGTCGTTTCCTATGTACGTCCTCATCCTCTCCTCCTTCCGCTTCACCTCCTTCTCTCCAGTGTGATCTGAGGAAAAACTAAGATTTTTTAAAATATGAAGAAGATGTATTTATGAAATGTATTTTGAAAATTCAACCAGCCAGTCTTCTATATGAAGGACACACACACACTTCGACTTCCAGACTTCGCAGCCCCCAAGTTTCCCTAAGCTTCTCTGGCCAGGGATATTCACCAGTACACCCAGGCTGGAACTGATTCCTGGGGTTTCCAAGGCCCTGATCCACGGCGTCATACCCAACTGCACTCACCCTGGCTCAAGACAGTGCCTTCTGCCTTGGGCCGCAGGTCTAAGTTGATTTCCAGCACTAAAGCCTGGCTTGCATTTTTCCACCAAATATATCATTCTTGTCTCTTTTTTTCTGAGTCTTTGGGCTACACATTCACATCTACCATTTTAGTCAGCTGCCTGTCCCTCAGTGTCCCTCTGTGGCTTCCTTGATATAAATCGGTACCTCAGTGCACATGCCCTCACAAACACAACCTGGACCTCCCAGACCAGCCGAGTCCACAGGCCAGCGTGGGGTCTCTGGACGGTCACACACAGACATTCTCAACCTTTGTTCACACTCACCATCCCAATTTCTCTTCCAATTCATCCCCTTTCAAAAACCATCAATTCCTCCCCAGTGACCCCGCAGTATCTGTCCTTTCTATGAGATCTCTGCTGAGGGCTCTGGAGCCCACAGAGCAGCTGGTGCCATGGGAGCCAGGAGGCCACTGCTATGCTGGGGCACTGCAAACATAATAGGTTTGTTGCCCGATGCACACAGCAAGTCAATGATCCAAGACGCCAGGGCGCAGCGAGAAACAGGTTTAATCGCAGGGTCATTGAACAAGGGGATGAGAGGGAACCTCAAATCCATCTCCCTGAGGAATTTGGGATTAGAGTTTTTATGGGTTTTGGATGGGGCCAAAGTTTGGAGATCCTTGACTGGTGGGAGTGCAGGGTGAAGTCAGGGGGCAGGGAGAGAGGAAGGTGCTATATTCTCACACTGATCCCATTCCTCCATGGGAGTCCTCAAACTGGTTTCTGGAACTTGGGGTCTGAAAAACCTCTTAAGCGATCCTTAAACAAAGGCCTTATGATCCTAACGTCAGAGCTACTGTCTAAAGGAACAGTGGGGACACAAATGGTCAGACTTGTTGACCTGAGGGATTGGGCCATGGGACAACCTGGCTACTGCTGAATTATTACTCTGTTTCCATCCAGAACCCAGCATGCAGTTCTTGTCAACCCTGTAGGGGTGTGTTCAGCACCACAGACCTCACCATGGGGGAGATGGACCTGCTGTGTGTACAAAAGCTGTCCCTTGGGAGGGCAGTGAAGTCCCCATCAAGGGGCCACCCTCCATGGCTACCAGGACGCTGGGATCCATCATCTCTTATGTCAGGAGAAGCCACTGAACCTGCTGGCAGGGAATAAAGGCACACTGTGCTCCCTGTCCCCTGCCACCCAGGGGACAGGCTAGTGCACACTCTGAATAACACACCCCTGCATGGATCTGAAGTCAGCTTCCCTTCCACAGCAGCATGCATGCTTTCCACATGTCCTCTGGAAAACAGCTCCCAACAGACCCACCACAGTACCCCCAGGCCAGCCTAGCCACACCTGAGCCCCTGAGTGAACTATATGCCCCAACTGTGATCCTTACCACACAAAAAATACAGTGCTCTGCATACCCTGGCTCAGATGTGTGAGGAAGCTCTGGATCCTCCTGTGTTTTTATGTCTGTCTATTGTTGGTGAATGAAAGCAGACTCTGTAAAATATCTAAAGAGGTTTATTCAGAGCCAGTATGAGTGACCACGGCCCAGGGAACAGTCTCAAGAGGGCCTGAGAAAGTGTGCCTGAGGTGATTAGGTTAGAGTTTGGTTTTATACATTTTAGGGAGATAGAGGTTACAAGCAAAGACATAAATCAATACATGTAAGATATACGTTGGCTCGGCCTGGAGAGGCAGGACATCTCAAAGTGGGGCTCACAGGTAGAGGTGGATTCAAAGATTTTCTGTTTGGCAGTTGGTTGAAAGAGTTAAACTTTGTACAAAATCTTGAAGTCAGTAGAAAGAAATGGTTGGTTAAGCTAAGGGAGGCAGTGGAAACTAAGGTTCTTGTTATGTAGATGAAGCCTCCAGGTAGCAGCCTCAGAGAGAATGAATGGAAAAGATTGCTTTTCAGGCCTTAAAAGGCATCAGACTCAGTTAATCTCGCCTAGATCCAGGAAAGTCCTGGTTGCATTAATGGAGATTCTCTACGGATGCAAATTTCCCCCACAAAAGACAAGTTTGCAGGAACATTTTAAAATACATCAAAGAAATATATTTTGAGAGAAATATTTTTCTATCCTTCAAGGTCTGCTATCTGGTCATATGAACTATGCCTGAATCGGGTAAGAATTTGCTGTCTGATTGCCACCAAGAGTCCATTTTTTTCTGTCTTATGATTTCCATTTTAATGTTAATACTGGTCAGTTGTGCCTAAACTCCAAAAGGGAGCAGGTAAGAGGAGGTACATCCAACCTGCCTTCCGTTAGGGCCTAGAGTTCAGTTTTTTGGGTTTCTCTGGGGTCCCCTTGGTCAAGAGGGGGTCCGTTTGATTGGTTGGGGGTGCTTAGGATTTTATTTTTGGTTTACACAATGATTACATTTTAAACTATGTTCTTAATCTTCAACCCAACAATTTTTTAAGAGAAAGGGGGCTGGGTTAAAAGGCCAATAAACTAATGAGGGTAGAGGCAGCATTTGGGAAGAAAAGGAATGCTTTCATGCCATTCCTGGACTGTGGTCACTGGGCACCTTTCCTCAGCCACTCTCTTTTTTCTGTAGCTGAGATAAAAGCCTCAAAGGAAGGAGCTCAGTTCCTCCTCTCTGGCCTCCCCTGGAGGCTTGTGCCAGAGCTGTCAGGTCACAGAAGGGCACTGGGGGGCACTGCCAGGCAAGTGGCGGAGGAGCCTGAATGCTTATTAAACACCACTGAGCACCAGCACCATGCACACCCAGCCACTTCATCCTCTAAACTACCCTAGGTGTCCACATCCTCAGTGCATTTTACAGATGAGGACACTGATGCCCAGGAAGGACCATTTGCCTCAAATCGCAGAGCAGATGGTGATGGTGAAGGTGACAAGGTCACCCTGACTCCAAATCCCATCCTCTTGTATTTAATTGAAACTTTCCTCAATACCAAAATGTATAGACTGGCCCAGGAGAATGGACAAGACACAGAAAAACCTCAGATATCACGAAGAATATGAGGTAAATGGTGAATGTAACATTACAGCATCATAGCTTTCCTAAATGGAGTGTGTGCCTTTTGCTGGAGCTGTAAGGAGCATCCGTCACTATTGGGTGATGAAAACCCTGAGAGTGAAAACCCCTACCAAGGGAATTCATGGCTTCTCTACTTTAAGTCTTTGGTACCTGGTCATGTTGCTAAGTCTCCAGACCACCTGGGATCGAGTGTCATAGGTACGAGCTCTAAAGTCCTTTACACATCCATGCAGCATGAGTAGTGAGCCTCTGTGAGTGATGGCAGTGGCATCTCCCAAGTACTCATCCCAAAGGGAAGTCCAAGCTAATTTTAAAAACCCTGCTCTTAAATGGGATCTACAGGAAAATCTCACTGCTCCTGGCCCTTCTTGCTTTGGCAGGGACACATAAGCCAGATGGTTGGGCCACGTCCTAACGTGGGTGATTAGAATCTGACGTTTTTGCCTCTGGTTCCACATTCAAAAGCCCTAAAGAAAGTACCTCTAGATTTCGTGCTAAACAGGTGATTTGATTAGTTCCACCCTAAAATTGTGTGCTAGTCCTCCAGTTCTGATGCCTTAAGCAAATGGAATAATAATCAATGGCTTGCATGACTGTAATAAAGAGGAATATCCGAAGTTTAAAAATGTGCATAGTTTTCTCAATTTCAAGTATTTCATCCACATCATTAACTAACATGTTAATAATTAGTCATTTTAAACAATATCCCCCTCTGTTTAATTTTTTAGCACATGTACTGTGTATCTCTACAACTAAATTTCAAGACATATGCAGGGAAAATTGCACACACTTTTCAGATTCATGTTATTAAAAAAAAAATTAGAGTTGTTTCACTTTAGTTTTGATACTGTGATTCTGGTTCTTAGGAGTTAGATGAAAATAATTACAGGTCTCCATGAATATTTCTCAATTTAAAATGAACTATATCCTCCACATACAAACTCAATTTAGCATTTGTTTTAATCCTCCTTTTCCACTCCTGAACCCTATCTTTGTGAGTTATGCAATCTGTGTAACCTCATTCAGAGTTGGATGCTGCCAGTATCAGATATGACACTTCACAGACTCCTGGTTTTCTCATATTAGTCCAATTTCTAATCCTCACTCAACCAGAGAGAGATGGAAAGAGAGATAGAAGGCACTAAAGAAAGACTCTATTAATTTTATAGCCATTCAGCTAAACGATTACTTCTGCAACTTCTAAGTTCTCATTTGGCCATCTGGGAGAGTGTGCCAAGACATAACTCCAAGACAAACAAGTACTAAGCTTGTTTGCATTTTGCAGAAAGCTGGAAATCAAATACATGTTTACTGTAAGCTAAACTGCATGAGTGTTCTAATTAAACATTATATAAGCCTACACCTATACTCCAGCCCTGATTTGAGAGTAGGAAGGAGGAGAAACTGTTCTTCCTTCCCCTCCCTTCATGACATTAAAATTCTGTTCCATTTAAACCACTAAAAAAGAAATTGTTGAAATCTAACAGCATTTTTGGTTAAGAGCATAGATCCTGGAGCCAGATCTCCTAGGTCAAAATCCTGACCATATGATAAATTGTGTGACCTTGTGCAAATTACTTAATGTCTCTACACCTCACTTTCCTCATCTGCAAAATGGAAATATTACAGGATACCTAACTCATAGGAAGCTATGAGGATTTTCAATTATTTAACATTTATAAAATGGTAATATTTTTAAATATTCGATAGATAAAAAAGAACACACTAAATGCCACCACTGGGCATGAGCCAGCTCCAGCCTTTAAGGAAATCAACGACTAGTTAGGAACATGAAACAAAGGCAAACAGCAGTACAACGAGATGTAAAACAACTATTAAACCATCACTGGCTTTTGATAGCGGCTCTGGGTCTTCAGAGACTAGAATATTTGCCTAAAAACAGACAACAGTTCTGAAGTCCTTTGGATTGATAAGGTAATCCAATATTTACTCTGAAAGTCATAAAGCCAAAAGTCACTTTATTTATCACAATGGCTAGGTTTAACACGATGGTCAGGAAGGAAAATGATCCATCATCTTGGAGCTTGTCATCTGGGGTCCGAATCTGGGCAATTAGTTTTGCTGCTTCATTTTTTCACCAGATGGAGTTAAGATTAACTAAGATGCCCTCCATGTTTCCAGCTTGAAAGAAACAAATTCCAATGTATGTTACAGAATCATTAAAAACACTAAACAGTGATGAGGGTCATACCTAAAATTTTCTCATCTTGAACATTTCAATAAGTGTCAAATTTGGAGATTCAACATAAAAGTCATTAGTGTCTTTATTTTTCTAACTTTTTTAAAAAAAATTATTTTTGCTTTTTGTAGGTACATAGTAGGTGTATATATTTATAGGATACATGAGATATTTTGGTACAAGCATACAATAATAATCACATCAGGATGAATGGGGTATCCACCACTTCAAGCATTTATCCTTTCTGTTATAACAATCTAATTACACTCTTGATCATTTTTAAATGTACAATTAAATTGTAATTGACTAAGTCACCCTATTGTGCTATGACATAGTCGATCTTATTCATTTCTATTTGTTGTACCAATCAACCATCCGCTCTGCAACATTTTAACAAAAATGAAAGTCTATTTTAAAGTATCCATTCTTCCCATGTGCCTAAAACATGACCATATCCACAGTAAATAAAAAAGATATTGGGAGAAAAAAATGTCTGTCCTGGAAGACTTTACCATCTCACTAGAGAGACAAAGCACACTGATGCTTCTGAGGCAACCGTAAAATACTATTAGGATCACACATATGGGACTGCCCAGGAGGGTGAGCCTTCACTATGGAGACAAGCCTTAAACTGAGTCTCAAGATGGTGAGTTTTCTGGTAGAGGTATGCATAACATGAAGATACAGACAGCCTTTGAAGACAATTTAGTGGTAAGGAAGGAATTATAATCCATGCCACAGGGTCGTGAGGCAGGGGTGGCCCTCCGCTGGATGGAGCGTTCAGACAAGCTGCACTAGAGCATTCCGTCCCGGCGTACCTCTAGGATGAGCATTAGTGACAGGGAGGCACTCTCACCTTTCTTGTGACTTAGTGGATGTTCAGATTTTGGAAAGTAGGACCATATATTTTTTGACAGACCATGAAAAATAGCAGTAAAATAGGAAATTGTGTGCATTTGCTTTGCGCTACATGGGCAGCAGAATAAAATGAACAGGATGGGAAGCTAGCACCAGCAACACAGAGGAGCCAACATCGGACAAATCTGCAGCGGCTCATGCAGAAGGATTTGGAACTGGTGCCACCTGCTAAAGGCCTTTGGGGGCCAGAAAAGTAAGTAATTGTGTGATGCTGAGTAGGATAAGGGAGAAGAGAGAGAGGGGCAGATGTGGAGAAGTTGAGGAGCCTGGCCCAAGGCATTAAAAAACACTCTTCTTGCCCCAGCAAACCTCTGCAGGCAAGATTTGATGCTCTGGCTGTGTGATACTAGGCAAGTAACTGAACCTCTCTGAAGCCCTTTTTTATTTACAAACTGAAGATAACCATGCTTGCCTTGAAGAACTGTGGTGTTAAGTAGGTTAATAAATAACTTCCATTTTCAGCCAAATTACAGATTTTGTAACTGGAAGCTTTCCCACTGTAATAAAATTAAATATACCAAATAAAATATGAGATTTCTTTTAAATGCATAGCTAGGTTACTGGAAGGAACTCCCCAAAGCCCACAGATAAAGAGGAAACCAAAAACGAAAGTGAGGATGGTGGCTGAGTGCAGCAGCTCACACCTGTAATCCCAACACTTTGGGATTAGATCTACCCACTTGGGTAGATTATAATTTACCCAAGGTGAGTAGATTGCTTGAGCTCAGGAGTTTGAGATCAGCATAGGCAACATGGTGAGACCCCCGTCTCTACCAAAAAATACAAAAAAAATTAAAAATCAGCTGACACAGCTGCTTGGGAGGACTGCTTGAGCCCAGGAGGTCAAGGCTACAGTGAGCCATGGTAGCAACACTGCACTCCAGCCTGGGCAACAGGGAAGACCCTGATTCAAAAAAACAAATGAAAAAAAAAGAGTGAAGATGCTGGGAGCCCGCACTGTGGCAGCATGGAGTTGGTTGAGGGGGTGTGGCAGGGAATTACCTCAGTTACTCAGGGGAGACAAAACGGAAACTCCTACATAGAGGCAAGACTCTTGAAGATAACTCAGGAGAACAATGAACCTACCAGCACAGGCAGAGAAAGAGAGATAACTTCTTGACTCTGACTGGATGAGCATTTTTAAAGTTCCCTCTGGAAATTCAAAACTTCAAGTTATATCTCATGCACATTTAGATACCAAACTTGCTACCCCAGATGATGCAAAAGTAATACAAAAAAGTATCCATGGACTGTGGTAACCTTGAATAGAAAACTAATGCATGACTCTCAAACTTGAGTTCATACACAGCACACAAAGAAAGAAACTACCATGAGTGAGACCCAGCACACAAAGCAAGCAGTAGGATTCAGTAAGAACTTCTGAGAATCGAACTCTTGTGTAGAGACTAAAATAATAAAAATTTTAATGATTTAAGAAAAATATCATCAAAAATGTAAGAAACAAGATAAATGAAAATATAATAATCAGGTGAAAAATGAACAGGCAGACTTAAAAATACAGAACTTATAAAAATAAAAGGTATGGTTAATGTATTAAAAGCATCACAGTTGAACAGATAATTAGACAAAACTGAAGAAATAATTAGCAAACTGAAGATAAACCTGAGGGTATTACACAGAATCCAGCAAAGAAAGAGGCTGAAATACATGGAGGATAAAATGGAAGTATCCAGCAAATATCTAACTGGAATTCCAGAAAAAATAAACAGAGACTGGTATTAAAAAAGACATTGTCTAGAAATTAGGCATATAGGATGCCTAGTACATTCGTTTCTATTTATTATATTTATGTAACTCTGAAGTCCAAACACCACGAGCCACAAGAGCTTTCTGATAACCATAGATCTTCTGCAATGTGGTATAGTCATGGCTTGTTACACATAGAAAGAACTTTAAAGGTAACCTAATGATGTAACGGAATGAACAAACCTGAGTTTTCATCCTAGCTCTGTCACTTGTTAGGCAAAAATACTGCTTAAACTCTCTAAGCTCTAGTTTCTCCAACCATAAAATGGGAATAAAAACAATCTCTAAAAAGATCAAAAGAAAAATGCATGTAGAACACTTAATATCGAGTCTGGCACAGAATGAGATTCAACAAATGAGAATTATCATTACTTCTCTTCATTCACTTTCACGTAAGATGAGAAAACAGAAGTCCAGAGAAGCTAAATAACTGGTGTGGTGTATTAGCAATAGAACCAGGATTAGATTCCAGCTCTCCCCACCTGTATTCCTGTGCTTTTTTTCCCATGCTTCACTGCCTCCCAAACACAGAGATTAGGAGCTTCAGGCTGCCTTTGAACAGCCACATGAAACTTAGGAGCCATGGGCTAAGATGCTTCCCTCTTGGTTTAAGATGACTTAATATACTGTGTGAAGACACAACAAGCCGTCATCCAAGACACAAACAAATAGGCCAAGTGCAGTGGCTCATGCCTGTAATCTTAGCAGTTTGGGTGGCCCAGGCAGGAGGTATGCTTGAGGCCAGTAATTTGATACTAGCCTGGGCAACATAGTGAGATCCTGTCTCTACAAAAAGAAAGAAAAAATTAATAAGCCAGGCATGGTAACATGTGTTTATAGTCCTAGCTACTCAGAAGGCAGAGGCAGAAGGATCGCTTGAGCCCAGGAGTTCAAGACTGCACTGAGCTATGATTGCACCACTGCACTCCAGCCTGGGTGACAGAGCAAGATCCTGCCTCTAAAAAACTAAAAATAAAAAAAGAAATGAAAAAAGTAAATACTCTAATGAAATTATAGGCCTGTGGAGAAGAAATTTCAAGCAGAGAAATTAGGAAGCAAATCCAATACCTCAAGGCATTTCAAGGAAGGGTCAATGGCAACTCTGCTTCTCAGATGTGCAGGTGTGCAGAGGTACCAGTCGCTTGTTATGACCATCCCAGGGAACAAGGGTGCTCAGGTATTACAGGGAGAGGCCTCACCCCTGGTATTTGGCAAATAGCCTCTGGAGTGCAGCTGGAAAAAAATCAGTCAGTATCAACTTTACAGAGATGTATTTGCTTCAGTAGCACACAAAGAAAATTTGTAATTGTCTATTTTCAAAGATGGAGTTCATTGCTGCCCCTGAGGGAATCTGCAAATGTGGCGGCCTGTGTGCTGTCAGGAATCTAGTCACTCCCTTCCCCTACAGGTTTGGAACTAGTCCCTTGTTTATTCAGTAAGTATTCACCAGGAAACTGTGATGTCTTATGATGTTTAAAATATTAGGATTTATGAGCCTAATATTTTAAACATCATAAGAGAGAGATTATACTCTTTGTTTTCATGTGTTTCCTGGATAGCAGAATTCTAAGTACTTAAGGAGGCACTTAAAACCCTCACCGTGAAACTTATGCGTTGAGGAAAGTCTTCCTCACTGTCTTAAAGAGGATCAAACACTCTGCTGATAGAACGCCATATTACTATGTATGGGGAGAGTAATTATTAATAATAAACGCTAATGAGAATCCCACTACTGGCTAACATAGACTAAAAGAGACCAGATTAACCCTCCCACCAGAAGTACTAAAAACTAGAAGAAATAAAAATTTTCAAAAAAGAGCTTTCACAAATTAGATGTCAGGCAACACAGGACTGTGATTCCTGAGAGAGGTAAACATGTGAGGTGGGCTTTACAATTGTCCCAGCTTAGTACCTAGAGAGCGTTTCCAGGCCCCAGTGCAGCAAAGGGGAATGTAGGTGATGTGGTTCACTCTCTCTCAGCTGAAGAAATGGAGCTGTAAGTCTGCAGAAGCCTAGACAGTTACAGTTTGCAGCACAAAGTACTTGAGAAGAGATGGCTGAACAGAAAGAGACCTCCGGTGACTTATTGAGCTAAGTACTGATAAGGACATGCATGTGAGAAAACCACCCAAAGCTTAGGAAAGACCACATAGAAGGAGCAGAGAACACAATCCCTGAAGTTTACACAGAATTAAAAGTAGTTCATATTCCCATCAGCCAGAGTGGAAAGCCTAATTCTTGGAGTATCATGAATAGTACTTATCAAGGCATTAACTCAGTAGAAAGGAAAAATTCACTCTAAAGGCTGTACAGGTAACACCCTAAAAAAAAAAAACTTAAAAGCAAACCTTAAAATCATCAAACCAGTTCTATATATTCTGCATCTCAGAACAAGCCTTAAGAATATTTCTAGGAATACAAATACGGCAATCATCCAAATAGATAAAATTTACCATGTCTGACATCTAATCAAAAATTACCAGGCATGTTGCATACCCACTACATAGCAGCAGTATTCACAACAGCCAAAAGGCAGAAGCAATGCAAGTGTCCATTAACGAACAAATGGAAAAGCAAAATATGGTATACACATACAATGGAATATTATTTAGCCTTAAAATGGAAGTAAATCTTGTCCTGCTAAGATGTGGATGAGGCTTGAGGATATTATGCTAAGTGAAATAAGACAGTCACAAAAATGCAAATGCTATATTATTCCACTTATATGAAGTATCCAAAGTTGTCAAATTCATAACAAAAGAAAGTAGAATAGTAGCTTCCCAGGGTTGAGAGTAAAGGGATATAATGGAGAGATGCTCTTAGTGAGTATAGAATTTCAGTTTTGCAAGATGAAAAGGTTCTGGAGATCTGCTGCACAACAATGTAAATATACTTAACACTACTGAACTGTCATATATATATATACGTATATATATATTAATATATATTAATATATATATACGTATATATATTACGTATATATATATGTAATAGGCTCTTAGAATTTGAAGGCCCCTTGAAGGGTCTTTTCTTTCATACAAACCGGTCTTCTACCTAAGGCAGGATCCCTCTTTATACTGTTCCTAAAATACTGTCACTTTGCTTTGACCACAAGTTCTCTTGGAGTCTATCTATGTGAAAATGTCTTTATTTTACCTTCCCTTTATTTTATTCTTTCTCTTTTATTTTACCTTGTTGCTATTGGTGGCGGGGGTGGTAGCAGTGGGTAGTGTTTTTTGCTTTTTAACCATTTTTAAAATGTCATAATTTCTGACATGCCTTATCCCTTATGAGAAGTCATTTACTTTGTTTCCTTGTACATAGTGCTTTTTCTGTGGATGTTTTTAGTATTTATAGTGAATTTTCAACAGTATGACTATGATATACCTATGTATGATTTTCTTCCTTTACTCTTTATGAGATTTGCTAAAAATCTTAATCTCATGGAATATGTCTAACCATTATTTATTTAAATATATTCTGTCATGTTTTGTTGCTTCTCTCCTCAGGAACTCTAATAGTAGCCTGCTTGATATTAGACTGATTATTTGATTTAATTTGTGTTGTTTCCTTGTCTTGCTTTTCAGTCCTACCTTTGTGGCACTATTCTCAGCAAAACAGGTGATGGTCGTGGTGCAGTAGAGATTATTGTTAGGCCAAGTAAACTATGTTTTTGTTTTTGTTTTTTTTGTAGTTTTGTTTGTTTGTTTCTGAGACAGAGTCTCTCTCTGTCACCGAGGAAGGAATGCAATGGCATGATCTCAGCTCACTGCAACCTCTGCCTCCTGGGTTCAAGCAATTCTCCTGCCTTAGCCTCCTAAGTAGCTGGGATTACAGGCGCCCACCACTATGCCCCACTAATTTTTGTATTTTTGGTAGAGACAGTGTTTCACTATGTTGGTCAGGCTGGTCTCCAACTCCTGACCTTGTGATCCACCTGCCTCAGACTCCCAAAGTGTTGGGATTACAAACATGAGCCATTGTGCCTGGCTGCAAACTATTTTTTTAACTTGAGATCTCCTAGACTACAGTTATTCCTGCCTGTCCCAACCTTGACAAGTAGCTTAGCTGGCCTTTTTACTTAGTGGGCCAATTTCTTATGTTTTTTTTTTTGTTTTTTTTTTTTGGCAACCTTTCGCCTTTGCCTAGACCCAACCCAGAAGTTGTCCCAGAATTGCTCTCAGACTTGCTGGTTACATATGAGTCATTTCTTTCCTTGGGAATCAGTTCATGAAGACTTTCTTGCATTGACTGGTCTTTAATAATTTCATAGATAAGTACGATTTTGTGTTTTACCTGGGTTTCCCTTTGTGTTACTACAGGAATGAAGGTCGTACATATCTTTTTGCATCCTGACCAGAAATGAAATTCCCTTTCAACTGATTCTAGTAAAGCTGTAGTCCATAAGGTTTTTCTCTTACTATTTCTGTTCTTCTATTTGAATCTCTGTTGCTAATACAATGAAGTTACTGAAAATTCTTTATGTTACTTTTTAAGTCACATTATCTTGGCTAGATTTTTTTGTTTCTGAGATGGAGTCTCACTCTGTTGCCCAGGCTGTAGAGCAGTGGCATGATCTAGGCCCACTGCAACCTCCACCTCCTGGGTTCAAGCAATTCTCATGCCTCCACTCCCAAGTAGCTGGGATTACAGGCGTGTGCCACTATGCCCAGCTAGTTTTTGTATTTTTAGTAGAGATGGAGTTTCACCATGTTGGTCAGGCTGATGTCAAAGTCCTGACCTTAAGCGATCCATGCACCTCGGCCTCCCAAAGTGTTTTGGCTCATCTTAAACTTGCAGTTAACTGCTTTTACTAAGGTAAATTTAGTGTATTGTAACAGAAACCCAGCAGTCATATGTTTACTTACTCTTACAGTGACTTATTAACCAATTAAGAGATTTTTATAAAGGAAATACATTTTTCAGAGAAATTTTCTTAATAAATTTAGAAATTAATTTCCTTCTATAGAACATAATAGTAACTAATTTCAAATAATTTATTCATATGTACTGCCAAACTCATGATCTTCAACCTACCTTTTCCTTTTTTTGTTTAAACAATGTCTACATTCATCAATATTCCGTCTTCTACTACACTGCTCAATGTCTGTTAGATCTAAAAGATTACCACCAGTGATGATTACAGTCAAACTTTCAATGTCTAAATTTTTTAATGTTCATCAATGCAATTATATTAATACTAGAAATTCATACAAATTTCCTTCTATGGAAACAAAAACCAAAAAGTAATAATATTCTGTCTCTATCTCTGCCTATCTCTGCCTCTTCTCCTTTTCTTTCTTCATCTTATCTGATAATTTTACTTCCTTCTTTCCAAATAGTAATTTTTTCTTGTTCTCTATGTTCTCACTATAGGCTTAAAGCATTCATGATTTCCTAACATCTTTGAAAATTTATGGTCTACAGATTTTCACTCTATTTTTGCAGGATATTTTAAATTTATAATATTTGTTATGGTTATATTATACCTCTTACATCATTTGTAAATGCACATTTAAAATCTGAGCACATCAAAAGCCGTCTGTAACCACATATACTTTTCTTAATTGAAATATTTTAGGTTTGAAACTCTTATGTTTTACTTTTTAAATTTGGTATTTATTTGAAACATGTTAACATTTGAAAATGAAAAAATTATATATATGTAATAATATAATATATATGTTAAAAATAATATATAAATATATATGTAAATATGTTGTAAAATATATATGGAAAATATAGAAAATATATATAAATAAAATATATATATTTAAAATATATGTAATCAGTCACACAAAAATATACATATGTAAAATGTATATTTATAAAATCAGGCATGCAAAGAACTCATACTGAGGAGAAGAAACAATCAATAGAAACAAACTTGGAAGTGTTAGAATTAGCAAAGACATCTAAACAGTAATTTAATTACATTTTATGTGTTTAGAAAGCTAGAAAAAAAGCATGTTAAATAGCAACATGAGATCTGCTAAAAATAAAGGATCCAAATCAAACTTCTACAGTTGAAAATACAATGTGTGAGATGAAAAACATGCTGGACTGGATTAACAGCAAATTGTACACTGCAAATAAATAAAAAGATTAATGAACTGGAAGACATGGCAATATAAATTACCATTTATATGAAAGAAACACAAATAGAAAAAAGCCAAAAAATAATTAAAGAAAAATATCATGAGTGAGCTGTAGGGCAACTTCACAGGCTTACTGTAGGTTTATCTGACTTTCCAAACAAGTAGAGAGAAGAAAGGAGACAGAAAAAAGAATTTGAAGAAATGACACCAAAGACATAGTTCAATGAAAACTATAAATACACATATTCAAGTTGCCCACAAGCCCTATCCCCCAAAATATGAAGGAAACTACACCGAGGCAATCATTTTTTTTTTTTTTTGGAGATGGAGTATCACTTTGTCACTCAGGCTGGAGTGCAGTGGCACGATCTCAGCTCACCACAACCTCTGCCTTCCGGGTTCAAGCAATTCTCCTGCCTCAACCTCTCAAATAGCTGGGATTATAGGTGCCCACCACCATACCTGGCTAATTTTTGTATTTTTAGTAGAGACAAGGTTTCACCATGTTGGTCAGGCTGGTCTTGAACTCCTGACATCAGGTGATCTGCCCACCTTGGCCTCCTAAAGTACTGGGATTACAGGCATGAGCCACCATGCCCAGCCCAAGGCAATCAATTTGAGCAACAAATTTCTCAGAACCAGTGAAAAAGAGAAAAAGTATTTAAAACAGCTACACACACACACACACACACACACACGCAACATATATATGCAGAGGCATAAAGATAAGAATGTCAGTGGATTTCTCATTGGAAACAATGCAAACCAGAAAACAGTGGAGCAAAATCTTTAGAGAAAACAAGACTGACAACTCAGAATTTTATATCCAACAGAAATGAGAGAAAATAAAGACACTTTCAGACATAAAAAATGCTAAATAATTCATCATCAGCAGACCTAAACTATAAGAAACATTAAAGGAAAATCTTTAAGCAGAAATAAAATAATACAAGATAGAAATCTAAATCTACACAAAGAAAAGAACATGCAAATATAAAAGAGTAATAAAGTAAGAATTTAAAAATGTGTATAAATAAACGTAATGTGAGCACAATATGATAAATGCTAAAAGTAATGAGTAAACAAGTGTTCTAGGATAAACACAAGGGAATGACTAATTTTAACCAAGAAGAAGATTGAGTGAAAATGAGTGAAGATTTACCAAGGAAATGATATCTGATTGGAGTTTTGAAAGACAGGTAGGGTTTCAACATATGGAAATGAAAGGAAGGACATTTTAGACAGATGGAAGAGCATGAAATAAAAGTACCAAGTGTATATTGGCAAAGATAAGTGATCTTAGATGGATAGGTCATAAAATGCCAGGCTGCACTGGGGCCAGGAGGCTCCAGTGTGTGTGAGCGGACAGAGCTGGAAACATAGATAAGCTCCTGATCATCAGAGCCATGATGCTTTGTGCAAGAGCTTGGTCTTGCTATGAGAAATGGGGAGCTCCTGATGTCTTTTAAGCAGAGATACTTTATGTTTCAATCTGTTTTAGAAAACAACTTTTGTCAAATGTGAAAGATAGATCAAAGGAGGAGGAAGGGAAGGCCAAAAAAAACAAATTCAGAAGTTAATAAAGCAATCACAAGGAGTGGTTGAGGAAGCCCAATATAAAAAATAAAAGGTTGGAATGTATATGAGAATATCTCAGAGGTAGAATCTAAAAACCTGTTAATTAAAGGAATGTGGGATATGAGAATTACGGAAGAACCAGGTCTACCCTAAAGACACTAACCTGAGTGGTTGAAGAATAAATAGAGGCAGCAAAAGAGAAAGAGTTTATTTGAAGAGGAGAAAAACTCTGATTTGTTTTTGGAAATATTGAGTTTAAGATAATGTCCAAGTGGAAGGAATTCACAAGTTGTTGAGATACTGAGCTAGTTATCTGAGGGAAATGCCAGGCTTAAGATGGAGATTTGGAATTATTTGCATAGGGCTGATGACTGAATCCCAAAAGTGTCTGCAATAACCCTAGATGGAAGTATGTGGCCATCTCACAGAAAAGGACATCAGGAATGCCTGTATTCGAAGTGAGGGCACACTGTTGGTGGGAGTGTAAACTAGTTCAACCATTGTGGAAGACAGTGTGGTGCTTCCTCAAGGACCTAGAAATAGAAATTCCATTTGATCCAGCAATCCCATTACTGGGTATATATCCAAAGGATTATAAATCGTTCTACTATGAGGACACACGCACATGAATGTTCATTGCAGCACTGTTTACAATAGCAAAGACCTGGAACCAACCCAAATGTCCACTGATGATAGACTGGACAGGGAAAATGTGGCACATATACACCATGGAATACTATGCAGCCAGAAAAAATGATGAGATCGTGTCCTTTGTAGGGACATGGATGAACCTGGAAACCATCATTCTCAGCAAACTGACACAAGAACAGAAAATCAAACACCGCATGTTCTCACTCATAGGTGGGTGTTGAACAATGAGAACGCATGGACACAGGGAGGGGAGCATCACACACTGGGGTCTGTTGGGGGAGACCAGGGGAGGGACAGAGGTGGGTAGGGAGTTTGGGAGGGATAACATGGGGAGAAATGCCAGATATAGGTGATGGGGATGGAGGCAGCAAACCACATTGCTGTGTGTGTACCTATACAACAATCCTGCATGTTCTTCACATGCACCCCAGAACCTGAAGTGCAATAAAATATTAAAAAGAACAAACTCGAAAACCAAGAAAAAAAAAAAGAAAGCTTTGAATGCCCTATGTTTAGCCACACACACACACACAAAAGTAAATAAATGCAGCTTCTGAAACTCGCCCTCAGAGATTGTGATGCAGAACATCTGGAACAGAGGGAAGCATCTCCCATCTATTCTACTCCCCAGTTGACGAGTCTCAAGTAGATAAAACTGTGTAGACAGGAGGTACAGAATTACTCCTTTCAAGATGCACCATGTCAACATGTCGCTACTCTCTTTGGTCATAAAGGTATTTTACTGACTAATCTAATTGAATCACACCGGAGTTATAAAAGCCCATTTCCTCCCCACTGGCCTTCCGTGGAAAGTGAGAAAAGTTCCTTCTCATCATAGTTATGTAATCATCCTTCATAAATGTGGAGAGGCTCACATGTGCTGGCGTTGTTAACACATTCTCCTGCCACTCTCTGGCTCCCTGTAGGCGGCTGTTTGGGAGGTTAAAGATAGGATGAAGGAAAAATTCACAAAACACTTTCCATGCACGTCTAGCAGATAATGACACTTAAGAAGCTTTACTTAAAACTGCTCTGCCTTCATGATGATTTGAGCTTGCACTTTAATTAGCTTTTAGGAGCATATATTGTTTAGTATGGTTATTTTATTTTGCCAAATAGAAGCTTAACATGCTTTAGTTCACAAAGGAAGCAGATGCACTTCATACCAGCTTTTAACCACCGGTTGAGGGAGAAGAAAGTGTCTTATTGCCCTGGACACTTGTTCTGCATGGGTGGTGTATGACTTTAAGATTTCACAATCGTGGGGGATACTTTTGGCAGCAGCGTCAGTGCTCAGCAAATATTCCCTTTGCTCTTCTTTATTTCCAGCAACCTTGCAGTTAGGCGGAGCTCTGGGACTAGCTTTGCTCACTGAAATGTATGAGTTCTCCATGATTTCTTCCACCATAGAATCATGTGAATGCATGATACAGTTAGCGTAGCATGCATATACCCGGGTACAGTGATCATAGTAGTGAAACGAAGCAGCTTGAATTCCCGAGCTAGTTTTATCTGAGCAGGAAATTGATGTTTTCTTGCGTTCATTGGTCAAAGTCTTGGAGTCATCTGTGAGTGTGGCATAGCCTTCTCTCTTCCAACCAGTATGGTATTCACTGGCATAAGTTCAGTTACTCACTGTGGAATGTTGTCCAGGAGTACATGTGAAGCTTGTAAAAATGTGCCATTTCAAATAAGTGAAAGTAGCATGGCATGTGAGCTAACAGAGGAAGGAAAAGTGACTGTATATTTGAGAGGAAAAAGTGACATCTCTTTCTTCAACTATATAAAAATAAATTATAGTTGAATCAAATCAATATACATATGAATATGAACATGGACATACAAATACATGAAATATGTAGGGACTATAGAGGACTATTGCTTGCTGGACACAATGGATGATGCCTGTAATCCCAGCACTTTGGGAGGCTGAGGCGGGTGGATCACCCAAGGTCAGGAGTTCGAGACCAGCCTGGCCAACATGGCAAAACCCTGTCTCTTCTAAAAATACAAAAATTAGCTGGGTGTGGTGATGGGTACCTGTAATCCCAGCTACTCAGGAGGCTAAGGCAGGATAATCACTTGAACCCAAGAGGCGGAGGTTGCAGTGAGCTGAGATTGCACCACTGTACTCCAGCCTGGGTGACAGAGTGGAAATCTGTTCCAAAAAAAAAGAAGACTTGATTTTTGAAAGGTCTCTGCTGTATATTATGTTGTGTAACTTTTTTGAGAGACTGCCTCAAAAAATGCAAGTTATTAGTCTCCATGTCATTTTAGAAATGTCTTCTCTGGAGGAATCTTGTTGGAAGAGAAAACTTCTGCGATACTGGGGCTGGATTCTCTTG